>JAWWEN010014946.1:0-21734 GCA_035582955.1 Sycophila texana | reverse complement strand
TACGTGCGCGATTTTTTTTGCTCAAGTTATTCATGAAAAACCAGGTGGCTCTATAATTTTTTAACGGATAGTACACACCAAGCCTCATTTTATTGCTCTAATTAATACTTCACGCTGTGCGAATTTCATTTTTCACGCGAGCGCTTTTAATAACGATATAGTTTTTGCTCAGACTACGGGCTTCTCAATCGTCTGCCACTTTTAGACAGCCTTATACTAGATTAAGCCCAAAAATAAGACCGATAAACTGATAAACATCTTAATCAAAAAAAAAAAAAAAACTGATAAAAAACAACATGTTATTTTCTTCGTTTCAAGTATCTTTGTTAGTATTCACAATTTCAAGTATGTTTGTTAGTACAGTATTTTTTCAAAATAATAATCCTTACAAATAAATATGAAAACTTTTAGCACTGTGAGCTAAATAAAACTGTCGATAATAAACGAGAAAATGGAAATATTATTAATTATACAATTGTCATTTTAAACAAATAAAATTGATAAAAATATTATTCCACGCAAGAGATAAAGCGTACAATGTCCACAAATAAAATAATGTCAATATAAACGATGTGCGCTTCAGTTTTTATGCTACTTAAAAAAACAAAATTTTCACTGCACCTGTGCCGAAATTACCACATTCCCTTCCTGCATCTTACGGAAAATATAGTAATTTCGACACGGTTGTAGTGAAAAATAGTATATATATACGCTACATTTGACGTAAAAAAGACTGTCTCAGATCGCACGTGTCACAATTTACGGGTGCTTATCCGCGATTATTTTTTATCTGCGAAGCAATAAAATATTTGCCGAATTAAAAATCCCGATAGCGTATTGGTCCTCCGACGCATAGAAGCTATATCTCCGCAATTCATATTCCCGCGATAAGAACATAACGCCGGGGCAAGCACTAATCAATTTAGGCAGGCGAAAAGAAGTGTAGGATGATTAAGAGGAAACGAAATTTCTCTCGCAAGGGAGTGTAAAAAAATTCTCTTATCAGCTACAGGAAACCACGAGGAAACACATACTTCGAAATTCCCGCCATGAGCGACCTTTCCGTCCCGAGAATCTAATTCGACTTCCCGCGAATCTCCGAAGTTTCGCATCGTGTTATGAAACTTTACCAGATATAGCGAATTGAGTTTTATCGCGCTGAACTACATACGAGGCGAGAGAAGAGATATTTGTTTCTCTTGGCGCGGTGTTATTTTATTTTATAATCGTCTCCAGCACAGACGCCGGCGACTTTCCGAATCTGGGAATCCCCCAAATTTCAAGGTCGTCGAACGCACAAAACACGTTTTCCTTATTTCCTCTTTATTGAAACTATCCAGAGCGTATTGTCAACTCGGTGATAGGTAAAAGTTGAACGTCCACGTAGTATATACAGCAGCGAATAATTGCAATATTAATTTATGAACAAAAAAACGATGTTTCATGCTAATAGCGCAACGATTAAAGTGACGACAGCGTAAATATTATATTGACCGCTTACCGACGGTGCCGTTGAAAATTATCGCAGAAACAGTGCTTTTAAACTTATTTTTTTTTTTTTTTTGTATTTTGCGTTCACTCTGAAATTTTTATTTTTGGCCACCGCATTTGACTTGCAGATTACAGGTACGAAGGAACTGTTTTTTTTTTTTTATCGTCTCCAACAATACATACATTGTTTATACCACCCAACGGAGAACGCGAAATTCCGGCCGTTCGATACGCCGCCGATGGAGTGCGCGGTGCATCGCAAAGAATCGTTACGTAAGCCACGTGCGGCGGGTACTTTGCTCGTGCACGTGACGAAAATGTTAGCATCGCGCGACGAAAATAACAGGTGTTGATGAAAAAAAAAATCATGTCAATAATGACCGACGAGTCGCGTGCGCGGGAAAATTCCTATTCCGCGTAGATGCGAATATCTCTTTATCGGGTCGGTTGAGTAGCGCCACGTACAGGTTTTCTGCAGCAGGAAATTAACATTTACTCGAGCTCTCTGTGCGCAAGTTGACGGCTCGCGACGCCAGCAGTGCGGCCGCCTAATTATCAGCGGTAAGAGGGGCCCGCATGGAAGAGGACTATACTATGTACTCCTGCTGATATTTTTTGTTGCTTTGATATTGTTTGCTTGGATGATCTTTTGCATTGTTGAGCGTGTTTTTACTGTCAATACTCGAGCAGAGTGACAAGTGTGTTGACAATGATTCAACAAACTTATAATGTTTACTTGAGATTCTTGTCCTCCCGATGTGAATATCAATAATTCTATATCTTGTATTATTGTTTGTATTGGGAAGCAATAAGAAACTTCGATTAACAGTGTACAGTTCTCTTCCCAGGGAGTACTCGAATAACTTATTAACTTCAACCCTAATTAGTCATATTGAATGTAATATAGAGCATTTTGTGTTGACATGACACACGACTAGTAGTTGGCCGATTTTCTTGTAATTATTTTTGAATACACAAAATTAAATTTGTTATAGACTCTATGCGATAAAAGCTTCTTTTACTTCTTTCTTTCGTGCATCATTTTTCAACAACTCGTGTGTATAATTGACTTTTCACCCTAATCACCTGAAAAGTCCACTTTATTGTCCTCCAGAGAGGGGGAGTAGAATTATATTTTTTAGTCACAAAATCACTTTACTCCCTGTAGACGTACTTTACTCCCGCTGGAGTTACTTTACTCCCGCTAGAGTTACTTTACTCCCGCTAGAGTTACTTTACTCCCGCCAGAGTTACTTTACTCCCTCATTTTACTCCCTGTACTCATTTTATTCTAAGAAGACATTTCTTACTTTTTTAGTCTTTATTTAACTATTTAATAAACATAAAGTAAGAATTTCTTAAAAACGATTTATTGAAATTAAATTGATTTCAATTTAAATTGTTGTCATATAAAGTGGCCTCACTAGCCATTCGACATCGGCGGTTCAATTATGCGTAGTTTGGGTAACCGTTCCACAAGCCACTGACCAACGAACCGGCTTAATTCATCACTAAATAGCTTATAAAAGCTCTTTTCACTGATTTTCAGCGAAATCTCATTAATTGTAGTAGTTTTTCACTAATTCAACATTAGATAGTATGACTATTATGTCAGTTTGATGTGACTAAAAAATTGACGAAGTGGTACTAAACAGGGTTGAATTCGCAGATGAAAAAGTCAAACAATCATTAATGTTACGTCCCGACATTACATTAATATTCTTCAATTACGAGACATGCAATAACTATAAAACAGGAGCTTCAGCAACAAAAAGAAGATTGCTGAAAGCTTAGTGGTAATCTCTGAAAAGATTGAGCGATTGCGGATGATAATGACGCGCTGCACATACTTATTTATAAGGCAGTTTTTTTTCTCTCTCTCGCCATGCGCACATTGGCGCTCTCGCAATCGCGATGCGTGATGAATTTTTATAATTGAGATAGGTACGCACGCGCCCGCATTCACGTGAAACCGTTTTTCTCTGAATTACGATGCACATCTCGCGATTTTAATTTCTGTTATTCTGCTATTCCGCGAAAAATTTCAACGTGCGCACACCTACATTGAAGAATTGCAATTTTAATGAGGAGAACTATCGGCGAGTCGTTACGTATTTTAGCGAACTGGTTATTTGATAAATGATCATAAGTATCGAGAAAAAAATTAACGAATTCTGACGCCAGGGTACTGCGTCGTTTAATATGGCAAACTCACGCATATTGTCATGTGTTCATTTGAGCATTCTCATGTTAAACGTTTTGTTTTCCGCTCAATCTTATAATGCTATCGGTAAATTATTTTTGATTGATGTGATCACATCGGATCTGATGAGCTTATAATTTTTACTTAAAACCAGAAAAATTCAGTTACGCCGTCACGGTTGTAGCGTTTTGCACATACTCGCAATTAATTCTTACTCGTGAAACCCTAAGTATTTAAAAAAAGCAACATTTAATATGCTAAAAACAAATTCAGTTTCTTATATTTAGCTAGCGTACATTACTTGAAGTTATAATTTTTTAAAGCTGCACATCCTTTGGAATTGTATTAATAAGCGATAGACTTTAAAAATCCGTTGAAGTATAAAAGCGATTTTATTGATTAATTCATTTTAACCAGATGATTCGATTAGCTTTTTTATTTATTTTACTATCTTTTATAGTTCACTTAACTTGAAAATGTGAAAGTTTTCGTTTATATTTATTGCATTTGATTACCTGTATAATTTCATTGTTGTAATTTTTGTACTCTTAATATACTTTAAATTCTTACTCTATTTTATATTTTATACATTTTATCCTTGGTAGAAATCGTCTAGTTTTCTTCTATGATGAAATCTTTTTTTTTCAACATTTTTCCATAACCAGCTATATTAAATGGGCCTAAAATGTTAAAAAAAATCGTTTTATCATTGAACAAAACTAGACAATTTCTACCACTACAAAGAGTTTTTGGACCATCTAGTGTTATTAAAATAAATGAATAATTAAGAAACAGAATCTTTGCTTTCACAAAAAGTATTATTCCATTAACCCAAGTACCTGTAAAATGTGTTTCAGTGCACTAGCAAATTTGTCAGTCATGGCGAAAATTCGGCTCCCAGAAAAGTCAGAACTCAAAAAGAGTACCGTACTGCAAGTAAATAACACACAAAGTAAGCGCGCGTCACCCAGCAAGATGCTCTCAAGTCAAACTAATACGGCGGACGATCTATCAGACTTAGTAAAAAGTGTCCTCAACCTGCACCTGACAAACGACGACGAGGACGACGTCGACGTCTCCAACGAAGTTGTAGTCAAAAGCTTCTCCTATACCTGCAACATCATCGCGTCAGACGACGAAAGTTCCGTGAGTCCTACAAGCAAAAACGAAAGCGAGAAGATCGAAAAATCAAAAGCCGCGGATGCAAGAGCCGCGGAGCTGTTGAAGCGCGGACCCATCCGACCCCAGTTGAATTCGATTGGTCGCGCCAAGCCTTACGTAGATCAGTCCGGCACCGCGGCCGGTGATGCCACCACTGACTACGACACCAGCGCCAAGGCGATTCTGCGTGATCGCGAATATCGTGAGAAGATCGACTTCTGCCTCGATCAGCTCTCCGACATGGGCCAGGATCCCGGCAGCTCGCTCTCGCCCACGCACTCGGACCTCAGCGCTGCGTCCGCTTACTCCGTGAGTATTGCACATTTTTTGTGGTTATATACACGAACTTGAATTGGGACTCAATGCTTATAGAGAAAAAAAGGCATTTAAAAAAACCGGATGGAGCCGGTTTTTAGTTGCAGTTATTTTTTTTTTAGATTATTCAGAAAGATAAAAGAGGTGTTTATTTCATTTTTTTTTTGTTTTGCCTTTAACACTTCAAGGAAAAAAAATGTTGTTTAGTGTATTGTTGCTTTCTTTGGTGGATTGATGAAAAAGAAAAACGTCGGAGGTTGACCCGTGTTGAAAAACTTAAAATATTTTCCGTTTCCTCGAATTTTCTTATTTTAAAATTTAATGAGACACTGTGGAGGCACTGCAAGTCGTTCTTTTAACAATGGTAATTTAAGTCAAGCTGCAGGTTAAATTTTTAGGCGATATCAGAAATAATTACGCAATACATTGTACGCTTATTTGCTGCTTGTTTATTATCTACGTTTTAGCGGAATCGTTTCTAGATAACTCGTTTATTTGCGTTTAAAACTTAAGTTCCTTTATAATCTTGTGTTTTCGAAATATTTGAAGTTTGTAACACCGATTATCCTCGCTTTGTTTTAACTTACATTCTAGAGTGTATTCATAATACGTAATACGACTTTCCGTCTGCTAAAGTCTGTTAAATTAAATAACATGTTTTTATATATGAAAAGATAGAAGAGTGATTTCATTATATAAATCAGTTTTTTATTTGTATTACTTCAGGTCAAAGTAATTGAAATTTGCTATAATATATGTAATTATAGAAATTATCAGCAAAATTAATAGTAATCGTAATTGACTTTGAAAATTAACAAGAAAATGCATGATACAAAATACAAATATGGTTAAGAAGCCATATATAGCTTAATTTTATCGGGATAATTAGCGACGCATGCAGTCAGTTACCCTAATAAGATCTTACGCTTTCTGACAAACAGTTCTCCATTTACGTTTGAACTTATTTTATTTTCATTTTAAGTTAATAGAGTGGGAATGACTAAAATAATTGAGAAAATGTAAAAAATAGTACGGAAAATTGTCATTAAAACGGTGAAGCAGAAAATTGCCCGCATCTGCTGCACGGTGTATGATAAAAACACTGGCATCATCAATCAACGACCGCAATAAATACATATCCTCCATATAAATGTAAAAAAAAGAAAAAATGAGCGAATTTTGTTTAATCTTATACAATTAGGATTATAGGGAAATATTAGATTATCCTCATTTTCTACTATCTATAAATGTTCAGAGCCTTTACTATCGCTACGGACATAAAATTGAAGATATCTACATGTATATTAAATGTAAAATTGAAGCGAAAGACATAAATTAAATGTAGCTTTATATAGATAAAAAATGCTGTTTCAATTAACTGTCTAACAAAAAGAACCTAAATATTAATTTTAAAAAGTATATTGTAGAAAATTCCATCAGACTTACAGTGCTCAATTTTTTCATACATATTTATATAATAGATTTATGACAGAAATTTTAATTATTTGATGTCTAAAAAATTACAAAACCAAAATAATTTAAAATAATACAAATTCAACATTTTTTAAATACGTATCGAATTAAATGTTACGTTTACTTATTTGAAAAAATCGATCAATCATATTATAAATTTATTTAAAAAAATATAAACATCAAAATCGCTACAAAAGATATAAAATATTAATGATTATTTCATTGTTCTATTTAAACAGATTCAAAATTTTTTAAATACGTATCGAATTAAATTTTACGTTTACTTATTTGAAAAAATTGATCAATCATACAATAAATTTCACCTTTGCAAAAATTGGCAAACATAAACAAAAAATACATAAAAAATAAATAAATAAACCAGTAAATCCTTTAACAGCAATCACCTCAGCCACAGCAGCAGTGGTCACCAGGATCTCGCAGTATCACGACGTCGACCTCGTCGCCCTCTTGTTTCTTACCCTCGATCACAGTATCGAGCACCGGCTCAGGCTCAGACTCAGGCTCAGGAGCGGAAAACTCGCTGCTGCGGATGATAACACAGGGTGGCTTGCAGGCTGCGAGCGGCATGGCCGCGGGCCTCACCCCCGAGTACACGAGCGGCGCGAGCGTCGCATGTGCTTCAGACAACTGGCCAGACTCGCCCACCAGCAGCTACAATGCCTATCCGAATTCCGTTTCCGGAGCCGATAGCCGAGCCTCCAGTCGGGCCCAATCACCCGGATCCAATACCGGCGGTGGTCCGTCGTCCTTCCTGAATGTCTTCGGTAGTCTTAGTGCCTCGCCTCAGGTAAGAGCACCGCTTATTCTCTTGCCGCGGTTGTTGGGAGCAATAATCGGATGGATAATCTCTAATGAGCTTTGTTTACTTTTTCGTTTAAATATTACAATATTAATAGTGTATGAATTTAAACGAAGAGGATTTTTTTCTTTGACCTATTTCCAATTCTTTCTTAAAAAAGTGATGGCCAGAATGTTGTGAAGCATTTTATACACGGTTAAATGTCGCTAAATTTAAAAATCTAAGCTAAAAAATATGCATAAAAAGTGTATACGTGAAACGCGTAGGATTTTGCTAGTTACATTAAACTACAGATTTCTTTCCCACTTATTGCTATAATTAAAAAATCAATAGTTTAAAAAATCACATAAGAATTCAATGTTCATGATTTTTCGATCGGAAAATCATGAACAACCTCGAGGTATTTGAATTAAACTGATTGGTTTACGCTCATCAAGAAAATGCTTTACGTTTGGATTATCGATTTGGATGAAACATTGAATAGTACATTTCGATACAAGTGCGAGAATGTGATTTTTAGCCTGGTGTGACGAAAAGGTCACACAAGGCTAAAATCACCTTCTCGCTCATGTATCGAACAGTATTTTTTGATACAACATGTGCAAGATACGATTTTGCGAAGCTGATTTTGAGCGTGCGTGCGCAAAGATACGACTTTGTGCACGCTCTGCCAAAATCAGCTGCGCAAAATCGTAACTTGCACACGTTGTGTCGAAATAATAGTACATTTCGATACTACTGCGAGAATGTGATTTTTAGCCTCGTGTGACGTTTGTGCATGAACGAAGGGAGTGATTTTAAAAATCACTTTCCCGTACATGTATCAAAATGTACTATTTTTAATAGCAAATGAGGAAACAAGACACTTATGTTTTAAATGTAGACAATGCTGAAAATATCGTACATATAGGTACGCTTGTAGCTTTAACAAAGAAATGCTGCATCGCGTAAATAAAGCCACATGAAATCAAACTAAAAGTGACGTGCTTAATTATTTCATACTACAGAACAATAATATTTCTAAAATTTTATGCAAATCGGTAATCTGGAGATATGACCACCTCGTGACCACTCTCTTGGTCAGTGAAATAACTTTTTATTTGTGCATGTCGCATTAGAGATTAATTGTACTTTCGTAATACAAAGTTTCATGAACAATATATCATAAACACAAGTAATCGATACCTTTATCGTCGCGAGCATTAAAAATATTGTGAAATGAGAAACCTTTTAACACGCTCATTAAACAAGTGACGCATGAGTAAATTCATTTTGTCATCTGTGATTCTTTCACCGACCGCATAAAATAAAGGAAAAAATTCGCTAATAAATTTTCTTCGTAAAGATTTTACGGAAATTCGCTTAAACAACTAAACTGGTTAATTAAATATTAAACATGAGTTGTACAATCGCAATCGCCGACGAGTAGGCAAATTTTTTTAGATCGTTACGCAAAGTATTACCGATATTCAAACTCAAAGCGAACGTGGCTTCCAATGAAATTTTATAAAATCATATTGCTATGACGCCAAAGGGGCATCTGCAATGACGCAGATAACGAACCTCACCTATTCGGCGAAGAAAACAAATTGCAACTCAATTTAAATATTTTCCAGCAGGCGTTAAAAAGTACGCACGGACGCTGCTAAAAATAAAAAAACTCGTTTTCACCTCTTCTCTTCGATTTCTTTTTCAAATTTTTATTGGAGCCTGGCATCGCCAAGTCATTATCTCGAATCCTTGTTGAAAAAAAAATCCGTGTAAATTTTCTGAATTGGGTTTATAATTGCACCGCGGTAAACGAACGTCACACCTCGTACTTCAACCGCTCGATTTCCTTATCACCAGCAGTGGTACGAAAATTAGCCGAATATTCCTGGAACCTCTTATCGCGGCATTAAGAAAAGACAATCGTAGCGAGAGATAAACAAAGTGCTTTATACGCTTCTGCCGGGAGAACCAGTTTTGCTTGTACCCCTGTCACCGTCTCACTCCTCTGTCCAAGGAAGATGCACACCTACACAGACGCACATTCAGCTAAATGTGCACCTAAACACACATACATCTACCGGATTCACACGTTTATCTTCCCAAGGAAGGCTCACATACACACCTAATTGTACGCACATATGCACACTTACATACACCTACGTGCAGATTCACACACATTCAACGAAGAAACCGCTAAGTTGTCGATCGCGCATTTAAAGGAGAAATTACGCACCGAGATTTTTATCGGTCAGGTGATTCAGTGGCGGCGATTCCGTGCAATTGATGCGGGAGCGTCATCGCCTCGCTCCGGTCAATTTCCGCGGGAAACCGCAGCCGGGAATCCAGAGCGGTCTCACCCTCTCGGGGCTCCTTATCGCCGCCTCCTCGGAAGCTCGCCTCGATTGCCCGAAATAGACTGAGGCGGTCGGTGTCGATTTCATATCTTGCTGCTATTTCCGCCGTGGAGCGCTCGCGCGCACTTTTTTTTTCACTTTCGCGCACGCCTGTCCCTTTTCTTTCGCGCGAGCGCGACTTGTTGCGCCACGGCTCAGCCGGCTCTAAGCGTCGACGCGCCAAAGGTTGAACCGGTGCAGGATTTATCGGTGCATATAGCGTAACGCGCCGCGATAATCTTTCAGATACCGAGGGCGGACGGCATTTTCGCACGCTTGCGCTTCGTTTCGATTGATAAGGAAGCGCGAGATTGTTGATTCAGCGTCGATTTCATTGGCTTGTAAATAATGATTTGTTTACAAATAATTTTTCGGGTGGTCCTCCGGGGGTCCGAGTAATTTACGTCGGTTGTTAGTTCGAACATGAGAACTATTAGCTCTCGGATTTTTGGATGGAATTCAAAAGAGATTTAACATTGTTAAACGAGCTTTGAGCTTCTGAGAGACTGCGGTGCCAAGGAGATAATTCTTAAAGTTATTAATCTTTTGATCTCTTCGAAAGTTTCGAAACGTCCGGGCTAAGAATCAAAAGATCGAGAAATCGTCCTCGGGGGAGGCATCCTCTGCAGCTCGCTTCGAGTTTAAAAAGACGATTAATGAAAATTCCAGGTGTCGCCGCAGCATTTGCGCAACCTCCAGAGACCATCTTCTTCATCCTCGTCGAGCCACTCGTACTGCGAAACCCCGAGCCCGGCGAACTACCAGAGCCCGTTGGAACAGCACTTGGAAGAGCAGCTGGGTGATAGTATAATGAGCAGGCTACCGGTTTGGCGGGACAGCTACGAGTCGTCCGACACACTGGTGAACAGCGCCGATCTGCAGCTTGTAGAGGAGGTCATCAGAGGCGATATGAATGTTGAGCGGCAGCAGGCTCAGCAACACCAGCAGCCACAGCAGTGTCATCAACAACAACAGAGTCCTCAACATCACCAGCATAAACAACAACCTCAGCAACAACAAGGATCACCGACGCATCCTCGTGCTGGCAGTGAACTTCTTCAAGTAGTTCCTACGGCGAGGACCTTCGGTTCACCGAACAGCTACCACTCGATGACTAGCGGTGGTCAGATGATACCATCACCACCAGGTACGTCTCACCAGACGTATCAGGATGTCTACGACACTGCAACGGACGACTTAACGAACACGTTACTTAAGTTTGTGGGAAGTGATCAGGCGGTGGTGTCTCACAGAAAAGTGGAACCTAGGTGTAGCTCCGCGAGTTCACAATACGGATATACAGGTGGTGGCATCGTCAACCGCGAGGTCAGAAAGGCAGTGAGCGAGAGCTGCCTGCCCGTCGACCACTCCGGCACGCCCAACTTTCTATCCAGAAGCCCTCCGGGACAGCAGCCGCACACGCATCATCAGGTAAAGCTATGAATATATATATATATAGTCAAACTTTTGTTAAGTATTGAAAAAAGAATAGAAAAGGCATAAAACTTTTAACAATATCAAGATTCTCTTTGAATTGTAAATGTTGGGATTGTAAAGAATTTTATTCTATTTGAATTTTGAAAAAGTGCTGAAAGTTTTATTGTTTCTCATATGCAGCAGGCTTATCAGCCTCAGAGCATGAATTTCGGTCCCTCGCTGAATGTACCGGGACTTCGGTATACTGCACCGTCAGAGGAGTCGATGGGGAGAAACGCATGGTCGAACTATTCCGCGTCACCCGCAACTATAGGACATCCAACTTCGAGCAGCAACTTCAATCAATTCCAAATGCCCGAAACAGTCTCGACAAACCAACAAAGTCCCTCGTCAAAGAGGTGAGATGTATATATATTTTTTTTAGTATTTCTTAAAGTTAACTGTATCAGAACATCCCGGAGAAAAAAAGTCTGCAGAATTTTATGCAAAACTTTCTGCAGGGTGTTTGCCTGCAGAAAATTCTGCAAAAATTTTTGCACAAATTTTATTCTGCAGACCTTTTTGCAGAATTTTCTGCATGCGAAAACCTTGTAGAAAAACCTGCAGAAAATTAAGCTGAAATGACAAATTTCTGCAAAAGCTTCTGCCAAATTTTTTGCAAAAAATTCGGCAAACTTTTTTCCTACCGGATATTACGGTCAGTTTTGTTAAACGAGTTTTCTTTATGGTTTATGTTAAATTTAAACTTAACGTCAATTTTTTTTCATTATAAAAAGGACTTGCAAATGTATATGCAGAGTTTCTAGTTTAAAAAAACGCTGCCAATTCATTGGCACGTAGCTTCCTCAATTAAATGCTATCATTAATTAAAATATAATTTTAAATTAATTATTTTTATTTTCTTATTTCTTTCCCATTATTTACTTTTCTTACACATCAATTTTATATTTCAGTTCTCCATTTTCAATATAATATTGATATCACCTATATTTTAACGATTAAAAGAAATAATAAAAGGCAGTTTAAAAAAGTTTCCGAACCAACAGCATTAAGTTTTGTAAATCAGCATATGTAGAGAAAACGGTGAAAAATCTCGATTTTATTTTAAAGGCTCTCCAACAGATCCCCACCGAAGGCCGAGGGTCAGCGCACAATATCTCCTTGGCCGTCGTTGAACCTGCCGGCGACGAGTTCGGCCTCCCGGCTGAAGCAGATGACCAAGCCAGAGGAGGTCGACCGAGCAATGAAAAACCTCTTGAAAAAGCCCCTTCAAACTTTGACCGCTTGCGACGAGGACGGCGACACGTGCGTTTACTGTTACACTTTTTTCTTTGTAAACAAATGCGCCTCATCAATATTTTCATGACGACCAATTAGGCGACGAACGAGGAAAAGGAAGTGTCGGGTCTTATAAGTTAAGCGAGTACTCGCTTATCGCCTTTTGGCGTTAATATTAATGCGGTACCTTTAATTTCAATTTATTACTTCTGAATTTTTAACGACTATTGTACGCGAATTTATGAATATTTCAAGGAAAAAAATGCAGACACTCGCTATAAATAACTTAATGAATACTTTTCAAAAATCTGGGAAACTTTAGCGATAATTGTGCATTAATTATTCTCAATTACTTTAATAAGAAGGCTAAACGTCGAAGTATTTTGACCCGATCATTTCATTATAACGATATCCTTAGTAAAATAATTTTGTGATTGAAAGACGTTGGTACTAATCAAAGTCGAGAGATTTGTTAAATTTTTCACACGGCAAATGCTATTTTTACGAGAAAACGTATTTACCACAATACCCAAGATTTTGAAGAAATTTCCCTGGGGATAAGTAATCCCAAGTATATTTCTTTTAGCTACTGAATTCTTTAGCTATTTTATGAAGGAAACTCTAATTTCTGAAATTACAAGTAACAACGTTAACTCCCTTTTAATTTTTATTGGCCACTCTCCCGTACCGAGAGCTAAACTAAAACTTTGTGAATTGCCTATTAAAACGCTAAAATCTTTGACATTTACTTTATAAGAAAATATCGGTGGTCTAATGAAACATTAATCATAAATATCATTTAAAATTTATTTCAAACTAAAATTGTCTTTTCTGATTCAAAAGAAAATATGCATATTACCTATTTCAATTCCTTCCATAAGTTGCTTCTTCAACAATTGTGACAAATTTTTGTATTTTTTTATTAATCTAAATAATTATTTAATTAAGACAATGAATGATTGTCAGTAATGTCAATATGATTTAAATCTATAAATAAACGAAACGTATTTATAAATTTTATACGCGTAAAACGTAGCTACAATTAAATTACATTCCTTTATTTTTATTTAAAACTGCAAATAGAAAAATGCGCCTTGTACATTAGGCATGTTCTCATTTAAATCCAAATTGGGATGTTGCATTTAAAAAAAAATCAAATTCCATTATATCCGTCTGATAGAAATTTAAAAAATAATCGATACGTATTTTTCATTTTGGAATTTAATGATTATTAACAAAGATATTGCGCTTCGAAGACCCGTGTGACGTCACGATTGTCCACTATATCGATATACTGCGCCGTTTTGACTTCACATTTGAAATTAAAAAAAGAAAAAATACGTGTCGATTATTTTTCTGTATTCTATCTGACGGATCTAACGTAATTTTCTATGCAAAATGCCAATCGTGATATGTTTCAATGCGTGTTTCATTGTCTCATAAAATGGTGATTGATGATTTTAAAAAGCATTAATTGGATTCACAGGATACTAATGTGTTTGGTGGGTAACACGCGCGAGTTGGAACACAAACTGGCTTACTTAGCTCCTCTGGTGGAGCGCCTTGGTACGATCGACGGTGCCCTGTCCATGCTGAATCACCAGGGCGAGGACGCCTTGTACCTTGCCGCCATGAACTGCCCGCAAAAGGCCTTCGTTGCCGGTTACCTCGCCGCTGCCTACCTGGAGAAAAAAATCGACATTGGAAATCGACTTTACGGCCAAAGAGTGAGTACATACACTTTCGAAAGATCTTATCGCGATCTGCACAAACATTCGAAGATATTAGTTATGGGAAGATCCACATTTTTTTTTTCATTCCAGCGAATCGATTTTTTTCTTTGCTTCGTTATTGCGAACCCGACGATAACGTCGAGATTATTGAAAGTTTTATCAAATGTCAATGATATTATACAAATGAGAGAGATAAGCAAGCGGCACTGAAAAAGTTTGATAGATTAAAAAAAGAATACTTTTTCTGATAAAAGAAATTATAATAGTTTCAAGAAAGCTATCTCCCCGCGTGGGGAAACCCAAATAATGAATTTCATAATTCGCCAGACATTTGCGTGCATTTTGCATGTAACACTGATAATGCTTGGGAATTCTACGTACGGAAAATTAAATAACATTAAGCAGTATAACAATAATTGATAATGCCACTTATCGGAGTAAAAAGTGGAAATTTGTAAAACGTTATTAGATAGTTTTCATGATTCCTCTTAGAAAATGAACTCTCGAGAATTCTTGGAAATCACTGACCTTTTTATTAATAGCAACAGCATTAATATAATAATGTACGCGATATGTTAATATGGCTACTTTTTCAGTCGGAAGCCTCGAAATAAAAATGTAATAAATTTATATGCCGAATGTTTTAACGCGAAGTAGTAAATGGAGCAGTATAATATCTAGCTCACTGTATTAAAAGCAGCTTTTTGATAAATTCAAAGCTAGCGAGGAGTAGTGTAAGATACTGCCTCTAGTTTACGTCTAGCGGCTCAATTTCTGACATTGAAGACAGAAATCGGGGACGCTGAACATGCGATTTGCAATGTGAACAATAATTTTTTTATTTAAGTTAAAAAAAATCGTTTATTAATTTTAGGGAAACACGCTGATACACGCACTGGCACTGCGTGGTGATGTTTACGGCGAGGTGTTGGCCGAGTTACTTTCTCTCACAGTGAAGGAGAAATCAGTCTTCGACCTCACGAAACGCAATTTTGACGGTAAGCATGCACGCATTATTTTTTGGTCCTTTCTCATGCACTTGATGTTCCAATTGAGTCTTTCTCTTGGCATTAAAGTTCTCGGCATTTTTTTTGCGCCGTATACTTACTACAAAATAAAAAGGTACAAGGTTTCAAAGTTGCGATGCACAAAAATGTGAGTAAGATAAGAAGACCTCGTTTTCACTCAAGCACCTTTACATCAGGAGTTATATAAAAACCATTTTTATTTATCTTTTCTTTTTTCATTGTGAATATAATCGAAAGACTCTCACCTTGGCTTAAATTAAGAAATTATTCAAATAGTCGCTCAGAGTTGCTTACAAACTTTTAATCGTGTTTTAATGAAATTTATAAAGAAATTTATAATTTATAAAGAGATGATTTTAAATCTACTCAAAGATTTTGTCAAAGGTACGGTTGTTACTAAAAAAACGTTAAACTGGATTTTTATTCCGAAAAGTGCCTTTTTTTTAAATTTAACGAAAGAATCTATTAATAATGTGTTGATTTACATTTTAAATCAATTTTTATTTAACGAAACTAATGTAGTGCGAAATTTTAAAAAAAGTCTACTTTTTTATTGTCATAAAGATAACAGTATGATTGAATCGATATAATAGAGATAATAGAGATAATAAGTAAAAAAAAAAATTATCATAAGACTTTATCATAAGACAAGCAAGAATGATATTATGATTCAAAGCATTAAAAACTGCTTAAAACTTCCCTAATTTAATTTAATATAGCAACTTGATTTTCATCCGCTGCATTAGCCAGTCAATGCGTCTTTATCGCTAATCTTGATTCCAATACGATGTTTACACCAAGAATGTATTTTTTTTTTTTATACTAAAAAAGCAAAGCAACCAAACTAAACGGAAGTCTAAAAGGAGAAAACATTCCATTGCATTGATTCACAGGTAGGACGCCGCTGCACATGGCAGTGCGTGGACACTGCGACCAAACGGGCAGTTCACAGCGCACGGGAGCGATCGGCACGGTGCGCCTGCTGCTGGAGAGCGGCGCGGACGCAACGTTCCGGGACGCCAAAGACGGCAACACGGCGCTCCACATGGCCGTCTCCTTGAGCTGCGACCCCTCACTCGTCAAGGTAATTACATCGTTCAATTCGCTTATTCTTACTCGCCGCAATTAAAAGCCCGCCGTGTAAGGTAAAATAAATAAAAAAAATAAAAAAACAGAGTAAGGAAAGAAATGGAGGCCGCGAAAAGAGAGAGAAAAACAAAACTAAGCTTCGCGAAATTCATTAAAATGCACGGGTAACGCGTCGGTTCGCTTTGCGCGGAATAAAGTTCAAAGTTTCGTAATGATAGCGCCCCTCGCAGTTTTTTTTTCGGCTCGTTATCGCCCGCCTACTTGTATTTGTAAACGCTGCAGCGCGTAGAAACGCATCGCTTGCGGAGTTATCGTCGGCGTTCCGTTGAACGGGCTCGCGCAACTTTTTGCGCGCGAAGGAACTTCCCGATCTCTCCCTTGAAGAGTTTCAGTTTTGCGCATTGTGATGGAGGAATTTCTTAACGGGGGGTATATGCGCCTTCTGCGATGAAGTGATTCGACGAACTAACTTTGAAGAAAGAAAATCTGCGGAAATTCTAGAGAAAATTTTTGTGGAATTTTTCTGCAGAATTTGTGAAAAAAGATCTGTATAAATTCTCGCGAAACTCTGCACAAAATTTGCCTACAAACGGGTATTGAATTATGAAATAGAAAATAATAGGATAGAAGGGAAATAGAAAATATTAGAATAGAATGGAAATAGAAAATAACAGAATAAACTGGTTTTTTGGAAAAAATTACTAATTACTTTTTTTTAAAATTTATATTTTACTTTTAATTTTATAATACTGTTTGATAAATATTACTGTAAAGAACAATATTTTTTTTAAGAATGTCAGTCTGTGACTACTTTCCGAACCATTTCTCTCATTGTAGTTGTATACAGTATTTACAAATGCAATGTTTATTAACAAAAATTTTAATATAACTTTCTTAGTTCGTTCAGTCACACACAATCATTTGAATAAATCACAACCACTTTGAAGCTAGTATACAAATATTTGCACTTAATGATATCATATAATAAAATAATAATATAAAAGATAATAATAAAAATATAATATCACAAAAAAATATTTTAGATAATTATATGAATAGTTTATATAAAAGTGTTACTAAAATAAAAGTTTCGAATTGTATCTCTTCTTTTATTACAAATTATTTTGAGGATTCCTAACGTTACAGTATTATGTAAATTATGATACCTCGTAAATTATGATATTCTACCTACATTTGAACCGTAATCAACTCATCGCAATTCACCGCGAACATTATAATCTATTTGTGATTTTTTGCTCGCAGGCGCTGCTGACTGGCAAAGGCCGCGACGCGGTGAACGTGCTAAATTACAACGGCAACTCGCCGCTGCACCTGGCGGCGGCCAATTCGACGCACACGAGCCTGGAGCGCCAGTCGGAGGTGTGCTGGCTGCTGATTCAGTCAGGCGCACGCAGCAACATCACCAACCGCGAGAACAAGTCGCCCCTGGCCCTCGCACCCGCCGACCGCAAGGAGGCCCTTCGCCGCCTCTTTCATCGACGACAGCAGTAGAGCTCCCGCGCCGCCCCTCCTCTCGGCGACTCTGTAATATTTTGTAAAAAAAAAAGGAAGAACAGCGCGCCAGGTCCCGATCTCACTTTGGAAAGTGAGCTGGGAGGGACTGGCTTTCATATGGAAGTGCGAAACGAGATTAAGACGAAAAAACTGGAATGTGCTTGAATTGCTTCCACTGCCAGTATAGATGGAGGACCCGATTAAGGATAAGCGCCAGTGTACGGCGATGGAAGTACGGGTGTAATTACAAGCTGTTCGGTGAATCCATCTATTAGCAGCGATAAGTTTCTCCAAGTACTTTAGAAGAAGACTTGACATCCGTGAAGTGGAGAAGATTGTCTTTCAGGTCGAGAAAAATTGTTCCCGATCCCCTGGATGTTTGTCTTCATTTTTTTTTTTTTTAGTTACTTTGAGGTCAATTGAAAATATCGCTCAGTGTTTATAAATGTTTCTTCAGCGACGTAATTCTTCAGAAATGTTATACGATGTTTATATATTGCACAGGTTAATTGTTGCACTCAGATAGTTTTTATGAATAGCTTTATATAAGATATGCAGGGTCAAATTGAATTTTGTGATAATGTACGTGAATGTGTGATTTTTTTCTCTCATATCTATATTGTTACGTTGGAAAAGTTATATTGTATAAATAATATTTACGTTAAGTCTCATGTCTTATTATTATTTATAAATAAGAAATATTTGAAAAAGTTTAATAAGAAATATTAGCTTAAAAACTACTTGTATGTGCATTTTATAAATTCTTAACCAATGCCTCGTCTATTTTATTTTTCGCAAAAAGAATACCGATAATGCTTTAATTATCACTTTTCTTCACTCTAAACTTTTAAGTTTTTTGTTTAAACGATGAGTCTTGCAAAAATATGCGTTATATTATAATTTTTATCGTAAGATAGATATTTAAGCTTTATGATTTGTTAAATAGATATTATAAAAACCGCACTTTGCAAGCCGTATAAAAAAATATTTCAAGATTTTCATCAGTATATACTGATCAATTCCGCAGTATTATTCCACCTAAAGCATAATCTACACTGAAAAAGAAAATTAGTAAAT
Organism: Sycophila texana; assembly: GCA_035582955.1. Lineage (NCBI taxonomy): Eukaryota > Metazoa > Arthropoda > Insecta > Hymenoptera > Eurytomidae > Sycophila > Sycophila texana. The sequence goes on along the minus strand of JAWWEN010014946.1, from coordinate 2,730 downwards.
TCAACAAAATATTTAAGTAGTATCAAGTAAATTGTTTTATTGAATTATTGACTAAATATTTTATAGAGACATCCGGATCACAGATTTTGCTGAAACTTTAAGAACTGTTTTCTTATATGAAACTACGAAGTAAGCGAGCAACTTAAGGTTCCTAAAGTTATTTTTTGCTAAAACCTCGTATTTCATTATTTAACTATACTCTGCACCCATGTAACCTACAAAATCCACCAAAAAAGTAAACACAAATAGAGGAAGAGACCGATAATTTGAGATGTTGTGCGTAAAAAATCTCTTTTGGTTCAAAAGATATGTCCAGTTAAATATGAGTGTTGAAAATAACATGATAATATTTTATAATCAAATTTTATACAGTTACAACAAAATATTTTGTTAATAATTCAAAGAAACTATTTACTTGACCCTATACTTAAAGATATATTTTGTTGATTTTATTAATTTTTTTCTCAGTGTATACATTCAATTTTCAATTCTTAATTCTCGAGAATTTTTTACAAAGAGAGATTATAATTTCGACGCAAAAAATGACCTTCTATAAATTAAATAAAAAAATCTCTTTAAAAGCCGATATCGACCTCTCCACGAAAAAATAAACAACAAAGTATAACGGGGCCGACATAAGCTCCATCCCGATGGGCACCGCCCATAGGATCCCCGAGGCCCGGGCGTCGTACATCAGCGTGCGATGTGCGATATCCGACGCGCAAAAAGCAAAGCGCGATTTATCACCAAGCGAGTGCGCGCGTTGGTCCATTCATCGACGGCGGGCTCTTGGTTCCTCGGTTAAAGCACGGCCGGCAGGGCTTGACGCCGCGACGACACATTGTTTCTTCCGCGCCTGCACCTGACGAGCTCATTCCACCGAGAAGGCAATATCGAGCATTGTCAAAGTCCTGTCAAACGCTTGTCCGATTTTCATCGATTTTGCGAGGGATCAAGGATGCTTACTCTTTAGTTTCAACTTTGGATGATGGATGGCCTCGAGTGATTATTGGTCAAAGTAGTTGTTACTATTGATATGATTAATTTCCTTAATACCGGAGCAAAATCGTGCTTCGCGCAGTTTTTTCGTATCCATCGTTTATAAGGATCCGCGATCGACCAAAATAAATTCTTCTGAAACGTACCCTACACTGAGAAAAGAAAATCAGTAACCACAATTAACCATTACTTGTTTTAACTAATATTTACTTGTTTTTTTTTTATTATAATATTTACTTATGTTTCAGCCAAAATTTTATGTTTGAACCAAAATTTATTTGTTTCAACCAAATATTAATTGAAACAACAACTAACCGTATAGTTGTGGTTATTGAACTTTTTTTCTCAGTGTAAGAATGACATCATTATCTGAAAAATCGCGGGTATTTGGTTTTGTGAAGCATTTTAAAAAACGATTTGAGTGGTTAGGCATACATTTTCAGTTAAATAGCATTGTAATTTAAAACGTGTGAATGTACATTTAATATTTCAATTTTAATAAACAATCAATTTCTGTTGGACACGTACAACGTCATTGTTAGCGTAATTTAGTTTGACAAAAACAATAATATCGTCCTTGAAGATGAAAGCAAAAAAATCAATTTCAAATGAATCTTTATTACTTTGAAAGCTGCAACCATCGCAAAAATCGTTCTCAATTTCATCGCAGTAAAATGCATCCTCCGCGGCAAACTTCGCAAGAAACATAATTTGAGCCCTCACTGCAATTGGCATCCTCTGTCCTGATCCGCGCGGCACCGCGACATTCCAGCGCTTCGAGATAAGCGAAATGTCAATCGCGCCGCTTGCGTATACACGAGCAGCGATGCCCTCGACCGGGCAATCACCTGACGGCGCTAATTCCCGCGGAAATGACGCGCCGCCGTGCGCATCCTCGGCAATTGACTGCGGCATCTCACTGCGCGCTATTAAGTATCCTCCGCAAATTGGTGCGCGCATTAAGCGCCCCTTTACCGCGCGCTTTTTCTTACCTCCCGAGTAGAGAGGAATTACGGAGTGCGCCGGAGGGTAAAAGTTTTGGCGGCTCTGCCTATAAGCTGTTCTTTGCCGCGATGCAGTCGAAATCGATGGCGTGGAATTGGAACAATGGCAGTTCGGCTGACTGCCGCCAACTGCGCCGTGATTAGACCTTCGGCCTTTTTTCTATCTTTTTTCGGCGCGACAATTGCTTATTGTCCCTTTTAGCTCGAGCCAATGTTGGAAATCTTATTTTCTTGGAATAATTGATGTTCGATTTAAATGTTTTATAATATATATTTCTTGTTATTATTTTGTTTTTCTAAAGAAGTTACCCTGTCTACAGAATATATAATAGTAATGTAAAAATATCAAGATTGGCTTAATGTACATACATTTATTATTATTTTATAAATATCAGTAATACTAATTCATTACTTCACCTTAAACTTTGTGGTGAAAATATCATTTTTTCTAAGACGTGAAGTGTAGCCAATGATTCTATTGAGCATTAGCTCATCCTTGTGCGGGTATAGTATAATATGTAATACAAATGCGAGTGATTCTCAGCTTCGAAGTAAGTGTAAAAAAAATCACAGCAGGCTAAAATTATTTTCTCCCTCCATATATTAAGGGGGTCATATACCAATAAATTTGGAATTACAAAAAGACCTGAAAAAATAAAATTATAGAAATTAGTAAGTTTTAAATTATATATTATTAATATGTATATCATACCTGATAGATAAAACC
>JAWWEN010014886.1:0-21783 GCA_035582955.1 Sycophila texana | reverse complement strand
GCCGGATTACTCTGTAATATTTACTTTGTAATGTAATGTACTGTTACTCTGGATAAATAAATAAATAAATAAATAAAATAGTATAAAACTGCTGATTTTGCGGGAGTTTAGGTGGTTTGAACTTTGTTTAAACGATTGTTTTTATTGTCACTAGTAAAATGCTGCTATCAGCAATTAATTTGTTAATTTAAAAATCAAAACAATGTCTAGGCAATATTACGGACTGGTTCAAATTATTTTATTCGTCTACTTTCAAATTTCCTGCCATTTTTGTATCCATCAGCAAGATAAATCAGAGACAGTGGTACTTAGTTTAATAATGCAAACCCAAGTGACGTCACATCAGGTAACGAAATAAGTCTCGATAAATCTTCTAAGGAAGTGAAATATTAATATCCCAAAGTTATTTTTGCTAGCGTAAACTTTTGATTCAGAAGCTGCAGAAAACTTTTCCAGTTCGAACTCCATTTTTATTTTCTTCCATCGCACTTTACGCGGCAATTTGCTTTATTTAATCTTAATTTTATTTTTAATGCATTCCAATTTTTGAGATCAGAAAGTAAACCATAACTGCATTTAGTTTTGAAAAAAACTAGTTATGAAAACTTGAAAATAGTTAGAGTAATAAAGGATGATAATATTTCAATAATTTAATTAAACAACTTTCTTTACTGATTAAAACTGTGGTTATATGAAAATCGTTATCATTTTGGACTAGTCAATCCAATTATTTCATCTTTAAATACTTTAAAATACCCTCTCATAATTCTTTTAAAAAAAGGGATTTTTCCAAAATATTGACGAACATGCGGACAAAACTGAGGTTCCCCTCAGAGGACGAAAAGAACGGGAGCTAAAAAGCTTGACCTGACCAGGCGTGACATATATCCCTATTAATCTAGGCCGTAACTTGAAAAGAAATTCTAATTGCTCGAGGAGGGTGTTAAATTTTAACGAGTTGTGCAAACTATCGGAGCTGCTAGTATCACTGCCGAATCTCTCGAGATAGCGGCACGTTCAGTCGACGTCTATACGATCTTCGCGAATATTAATAACACGGACTTAATCTCTCCCGGATCATAAATCATTAAAACTTTGCAGATCGAATTAACTGCTGCCCTTTAATTACTCCTGTTGATTCGACCCACGATATACAATTTTAACAGATCTCGATTATTTCTTCGAATTAAAAATGTTCCAGAGCCTGGAAAAAGTTTTCTTTTCGTCTCGGGCATGCCGTACAAAAAGAGAATAAGATAACGTCTATACGTAAATCCATTATTCGGATTTCCATTACGGTTTACCTAAAATTTCATAAACGCTAAAACTCCGCATATGAGGCGTGAAGAGACGGGAATATACTTTTTATTATGCTTGTTCGCGCGCAAACTGCTGTTTAGCTCGCGAAACATTGTTACGCTCTTTAGACCGGCTAATATGAATAAAGTTCTGAGCTGCAGAAACTTTAAACCTTTTGTACGCAAATTGAAATTCACCGCGCTCGCGACCTTCCCCATCCACGCTTCAAAATAAAAAAAAAAAACCTGCCCCTCACGTTTAAGGAGGGTTAACCCTCCGAGAACACAAGGGGTCCATTGGACACCAGCCTTGAATTTGATAAAAAAATATCGCACATAATTCTTAAAATTTTTAACAGTGTTTTTAAATAAATTAACAGGACCTTCTAATTTTCATTTATTATTTTATAATGAGTGTTAGAACATCTCAGAATTTTTTGGAGCCAATCGCATCAAGCAATTGAAATCTGTATGGGGTCCCCGTGTATTCTTCATTATCAAAAAAATAGGTGTGTTCTCGGAGGGTTAAACGTAAAGTAAACGTCAAAATTTACGAAACAGCCGTGTATATTGGCCTCGTTCCTCGGACGGCACGCGATCCGCGGCACGGCAAATCCGGCGGTCATTACAGATCCAGACCGCACGCGCACCTCGGTCCATTTACAAAAACATCGTCGGCGACGAAAGACATACTCGCACAGTATATGCGGCGGCCGCGGGGCGTTCGTTAATCACGGCTGCGACGGCAATGCCGCGCAATTAGCGGCTTCCGTCGCGCCGCAAATGCCTCTGCACCCGCGAATTATGGCGTTCTTTAACGAGTGACTAGTGACTTCCTACTAAAGCGGAGCACTAACGATTTCCTCCTCCGTGGCTCTTTCGAGGGGGGCCGTCTCCCCCTTCTCGCTTGCGCGAGGCGCGCGCGCCTTTGAGTAAACAACGAGAGAGCGTCTGAGGAAGAGCGATTTCGAGCTTTCAGCGCCGGATGGCCTAGTTGACGTCGCCGAGTGATTTATTAATAATCGCCGGTGTCGCGACGAGTGTCGCTTCCCTAACGAAGTTGTCGCTTTTCGAATTTCGAGCGAGAAGTAGATGCAGGTACTGAATTGAAAAAAAAAACATGTTTAAATTTTTTTTTATATTATACTAAACATTAGTAATTGTATTTTTATTGAAACTAGTTAATTGGCGATTCATTTGAGTCGGTATAAAAAATTATTTTTATCACATTACATTATTTCTAACTGCCAATCGTCAATATCATTTCGTTTTGGTCGCTCCTCGAACAAAGTTATTTCGGTTTTTAAATTTCGAGCGAAAACTTGAAGAATTTATTCTGTCTTAAAAAAAAAAAAAAATTATTTCATTTGAATGTGTTGTACATTATAAATGAAACTGTATAATTTACGATACGAAACGGTATACATACTATTTTCATTGTATTTCGTTAAATTTGCAAACACTATTTATCAATTTTATTTCTTCTTTCATTCGTACTGCGAGATTGAATTTATTTTTGTTATCCAAAAAGATTTGAAAGGTTTCATCAGTCATATTTTTCCACGTTTAACAATTTCCCACCTCGCGTAAGTATAGAGCTTCGGCCGAAAATTGTGATATTCGTAGTTTCAACTGCAAAAAAAAAAAAAACCGAGCGTATCGCATAGGTTGCACTAAAAATATCGAATAGAAAAATACGACAGAAAAATAACAAATAACGACGCTTCGCTCGTTTAATCGATATTCAAGAAAGCGTTCGTTATTACATCAGGACAGGAGAACCAATATTTTCAGAACTCTCCGGCTGCTCGTGATTCTTCCGCTGCCCATACAAATGGAATAATCCCCGGTGGGCGAGCAAAAAAAAACCCCGTAAGCTCCTCTGCTGCGGCCGCGCGAGCTTTTTTCCCCCTTAACCCTCCCCTACGTCTGTTTCTATCAATCTCCCAATCCGCGCAGCGCCGCCGAGGTCGGCGAGATATATACGTCCCCCCTTTTTTGTCTTTCAGCCGCAGCCGCCGCAAATCACGCCAAAAGCGTCGCTCCCGTCGCGGCTAAGTCCGCGTTACCGCCGAGCCCCCGCCGGCAGGGTTTATTCGCAAAGAGTAATCGCGAACGAAAGGGGAATAATTGACCACGGGGTGAACTTTTATTTTCTCTCCACGATTCAACAGGCGCTTCTCGTTTCTCATTTGAAATGGCCTTTTTTACACGGCGATAATGAAAAGTTTCGCAGTGATCCTCCCGCTTTTCCTTTATTCGTATACGAGAGATAACGGAACGGAGGAAAGATTGTAAGTAAAACGATAAGTTTTATTGTGCCTTAAATTATTTTTACAATGGTGCTTTCGCTTTAACAGTCTTGTAAATAAAAAATCGTTTCCTTAAGCAGCGGCCACGGCGGTGAGTAACTTTACTGGTTATATTTACGGCTTAAGAAGCACGTATAGAGTTTTATGTGGGATACAAACGTCCGCGTACGAGATGTATACTTCAGCATTTTATCACCATATTTTCAAGCTCCTCGGAAATGCGACATAAAAATTTTAAAAGACTTCAAATATTTTTCACGAGAACACAGCCCGTATATTTCTGACCAACATCTATATTGCACGTGGCCGTGTACGCTTACCATGAATAAACGGGAAATCCCCGAAAAAGAATCGCGAGTCTTTGTAAAAACAGAGTGTTCTCATCTTTGAAGAATCTCTTTGGAGATCTTGGCCCCCTTCGCAATTCGTCGAACGAGCAACACACTTCTTTCTGAACGTAGTTTTGCATCATTCAATGTGCATCCTTAATGAGAGGAGAGTTTCGTTTGACGTGAAATTTTTCGTCAAATATTTGCGCTCCAAGCAAGCGACAGTTATGAGCTGCGCTTAAACTCCGGGACAAATTCAACAAGTGGCTTTAAATTTTCATCTCGCCGCGCGACAAACGCGAAACTAAAGTTACGTCATGTAAGTCCAACTGCATTTTGACGACCCGCGTGAGAACCGGAAGGGACGCTTTTTGGACGCGAAAAGTGTGTGCCGTCAAAGAGAGCTTTGAGAGCTTTCAAGCGACGCGTCGAACGATTTACGCACAGCGCGAACAAAAAAGAAGAAAAAAACGAAGTCAGTCGCGGAGATGGCTTCATTCGGCCGGAGCCGCCTGTGGAACGTCGGGAGTTTCCCGCGACTCGTGTAACGAACTATTAATGGAATTAGGAACTGCGCCGTCCCGCTGGTTAATGGCCAGGCTGGAGCAGCAGGCAATCTGGACGAGCGATTCTTCGCTGTCCCCTGTGTGCTCCTGTTTTTTTTTTAGACTCGTACTTTTTTTTTTATTGATGGAGAAAATGTTATTGTTGACGTCTTCACGTTTCTGATATATTGCCTTTCGCTATTGATGTTAAATGTTTGTGTATAATAATTTTTTGAAAGTTTAAAACAAAAGTTGATTTAATTAATCAAGCAAAAGTGCAAAAGCACAGCTTCAAATTCAACAAATAAAATAAACGGTAGGAAAGAGTCATTGAAAGAAATTTGTTTGTATCTTACCACGTACATCTGTTACTACTTGAGTCTTTATAACGCAGAATATAATCCTTTCTTCGATGATTATTAAGCATTTCTTTTAAGTAATTCAAGTCTTCTATTATATTATTTTTATAGCATTTATGTTGTAAGAACACTTGAGACCGTTTAAAATAAATAAATAACTACGAAATTGCAAATAATGAACAAAAAAACATCAAAAATGAAAACACTTAACGTAGCGTGTCGTAGCGATTAAAAGAACGTTTTTAGTGTCTTACCGCGTATGTCTGTTACTACTTGCGTCTTTCTAACGCAGATAAGTTGTCAATTTTTTCCAAATCAACTACTCATAGATACGAGACTAACTTGCAATCATTTACGTTGAAATTGACACAAATTGCTGTTTAATGGGAGCACTCGCGTCGTTAGTCTTCTTTTTGTTAATTATCATTGAAATTCGAAAAACTTTTTTCGTTGACTTTTTTTCGCAAAGTAATTGCTACTCATTATAAGAGCGAGATGTTTCAATAATTGCAAATAAAATTAATCAGCGGCGATAATATTCGATACTTCCTTACTATATATAGTATTCTTCGCAGGCGTCAAATATAATCACCTCCGCAGGCGCCATCAGGACCAGAGTGGAGCTCGTGTTTCTTAAGGGGCGTTTATGCGCGGCTATACAATGTTGTTGAGCGGAGAGCGTTAAAATGTATCGATCTCATAATGTGCGCTTTACGGAGGGGCCTGCAAATGCTACTCGAAACTCGTGTAATTTACCTCGATACTCGATACCGTCGACTTTTCTGCGCATTTCATGCAGTTCCTCGACGCGCGTGCCGCATACGAATACATTTTTTTTTTAATTGCTCGTACTTTTATGCAACAAATTCGAATGATTTATTTTATTAATTTAAATGTAATCGGTTCATTTGAATACTCGGCAGTTTTTCATGAAAGAGCAATGTGTTTACAAGGAAAAATTATAAATAATGAATGATATATCAGCTTCTACGACTTGAGAGCATGCACATTTTTTCCCCCTTATACTGAAGGAAAAAACAAATTGAAGGCAAAAAGGAACGATCAGCTATAAAATCGTAAAATCGCACCATTACACGCTTTAACAAAACGGAGTAAAAAAAACTATCTCTCCGGTCGTAAAAAACAAATGAAAAATTTACATTTCGATCGTTAGAGCAAATTAAAGCTTCTGTCTATCCATTAGCTGCGCTACTTTATTGTCTTTTTTTTTTAAAAAGCTTGTAAATTGAGATTTTCTGCTTCTTCGACCAGGTGCGGGTCGATATAAGGTTCGCCGGCATTGGGTCATAGAAAGTTAATAGACCGCGTGCAGGGTTCTGCCGCTCTAATGGTCCGCGAAACATATTTATGAAAACAAAAATTTAATTTTCACGCTCTAAGCGGCGGTTTCAAAATGTGACGACCGCAGTGTGTGAATACGAGTGTCCTTTGACTAATTCTTAGCCAAGATCTTATATACCTATACTCCTGATTGCATGTCAAGGTAATAAATAAAAATTTCTCTCTGTCAACCGCATCATTTCCTTTACGACTGCGTAGGTACCAATTTATTTCTTTCCTTTTAACTTTGATTCTTCAAAGTAAGTTCCATTAACTCTATTTTATTATAAAACGTTTGTATCTTTTTCTTTAAATAGTATCCTATTTAAATTTATCAATTTACGAGTGCCGCACTCGTAATTTTTGCTGAGAATTAATCATCGACTGCCGTTGCAGTTTCAGCGCACGTTCCTTCACCTCGAGACAGAGGGAGAAAACCTCATCGACCATTCAATTGTTTTGATTGGAAATTGCATTCGACGAACTTATATAGTCGTAATATCAATTATCTCGACAAGTGCCCAGGAGACCGAGCGTAAACTCCCGCGTGTAGCGCGGGAATTTAATTATACCGCACGCCTTGCGCGCCATGGACTGATGTTTGCACACGCCGTCCCCGGGGATTTAATATTGTGATAATGAAATATGCTTGTAGCCTCTTACGTGGGCACGCCACTCGAGTGACGAGATTTTACAAGGAATAACACTTCGTGGTTTTCCTTTTCTTCGCGAGGCTTGCTTCTCTTTTTTCGATTTCCGGCTAAAGCTAATGTACGGGTATAATGGAATCATTTTTTATTAAATTTTTTTGTTTAAAACACAAATATCTACACTTTTTATGGTTATTGTCGACATTTGCACATTTTTGATTGACTGAGGCCTAATAGATATTGATGCCAAATGTTTTAGCCTAATATTTTTATACTATTTATTACAAAAAAAAGATAAGTTTATTTAATTTCGCAAAAGAGTAAAAACAAATTTTCTTATTTAATAAATAATATAATAAACGATAGGAAACAGTCATTAAAAGAATAGCGTACGGGTCTTGCCACGCACGTCTGTTACTACTTGAAACTATTTGCTCGTAACTTTTTAATTTTTTTTTAAACAATATGTAGCTTATTTAACTGAGTATAGCTTTAAAACACATTTTTTAATTCAGTAAATACTATAATAATCGATAGTGTGAGTATAAGTGTCATTGAAAGAATTTGGCTTATGTCTTACCACGTACGGCTGTTACTACTTGATGCGGTTTATCGCAGAATATAATCTTTTCTTCGATATTTATTACGATTTCTTTTTTAGAAATTTAAGTTTTCTATTGTGTTATTTTTTCACTTATGTTACAAAAACACTTAGACCATTCAAAATGAATAAATAAATAAATAACTGCAAAATTGCAGGTAGTGAACAAGAGATAAAAATAAAAATGTTACATAACGCACTTATCGTAAATTCCAAAGGAAAAAATTAATTCGCGCAAAAGTTGCATAATCCCAAACGACAAACGTAATACTGCCTTTTTCAGAAAAAGGGCATAAGGGTCTCCGGCGCTTTATTTTTTTAATTAGCGTAGCTTCTCTCCTCTGCTCCGGGCGCCGGCCGATTCGAGATTTCCCATGCGAATACAAAGTCCTGGCGCCGGTACAACACTTCCCCCTTTGTCGATCGATTCACTCGCGGTACCAACTGGAGGGGGGGGGGGTCAATGTATCGACTCGAGCGAGTTGCTTTGCGGAAAGTTTCCACTTCCTGGGCGCAAATGTCAAGAAACTCCAAAGTCTCGAATACATGCATTTTCTTGTGATTTCGAGAATTTCTTCGATTCACGCTACTCTTCCATGATTCTGCGCTGCAAAAATTTTATAGCAGACTTAGAATTACCACTTCTTAAGTTTGTTTTTAAGAAGCAAAATTCGGACTTTATTCTTATTAGTAAAATTCTAAAGTTTCGAGAAAAATCTACTAAATAAATTTTTTTAAATTTACTTTGCAGTCTATTCCGCCAAATGAATGTCTATTCGCCGAAGCCCGCATTACCCTTTCGCGAAAATGAAAAAGAAAATCATAAAAAAAAGGTCTGACACTTTTTGCAGAAAACTTCTCATCCGTCGAATGCAAAGTTTACGCTCGAATGCATCAAAGAGGGCGAATGAATGGATGGAAAGTTTTAAAAAAAATTGTTTGCGTCGCTCGAGATTCTCTTTTAAAAGCCACAGTCGCAAGTGGCACCGCCAAACGGAAAATCCGTACTTTTCAACGGAGCCTTTGGCTGAACATCCCGAGAAGCCCTTTTCGCCAAAAAGAAAGGATAAATAAATCCCTTATCCATTATATAAATTGAGCGTTCGAGATTTCGATCTTTTGTTCGAAAATCTCGAAATGATTTGAATTTTCGAGAAAAAAAAAACAAAATTTCAATTGTTTTTCTTGCAATAAGGTTAAACAACCGCGAACCTCTAAGGCGCGCGTAGCGCGCCGAATTCTCTAGTATAAAAATAATAGACGAGATATCGGTTTTGCGATTGTATCTCGAATCTCGAATCTCGAAATTGATTTTAATTTTCGAAAAAAAATTGAAAATTGAATGTCGAGAAATAAATATTGTCATCATAGCCTAAAAATCTCTTATACCGAGGCGCGCGTAGCGCGCTCAATCCAACTAGTGCATATAAAATAGAATAATAGTTAATATGTAGCTAGTAATAAATAAATTTTAGAAAGAGAAATATAATAGGATAGAATAAAATTGGTTCGTATATCCGAAAATTCGTGGTGCCAATGCAAAAAGTGTGAAAATATAAATATAAAAATAGTAGTCACTGATTCCAGCGTCAGTTAGGCGTACAAATATAATATACAAATATCTGAAAAAAAGTAAGCTACTATAATGAAATTTAAAACCTATAGGAAAACAAATGAGTAGAGCGAGACGATTATTTAGTGCAGTGGGTGTGAGATGGACATAATTGCTAATAAAAAATTTTCTCAGAAATTGTTTAAAAACAGATTTATACAATAGTAAGATTTAATACAGTTAGGATTTGCATCCCAAACCCTACAGGTACATAAAAAAATTTGAAGAGCTACAAGTCCTGCAGAAACTTATCTAAAGTTCGACGACCCAATTATGAATGTCGCATACTTTCGCGAAACTTAACCCAGTCTCCAAGACTTGATCAGTTGCAAGAAACCAATAGATAGAGAAGGAAATAGAAAAAGACAGAGAGATCAAAGGGAGAAAGAAAAATCCAGAAAAAAAGAAGGGTAAAAAGAGCGAAATCAATCCCAGCACGGTCGAAATCCCACGAAAGCTCGCTGGTCGTTCCTCCTCCTTTTAAACAGGGCCACGCGACGAGGTCGCCGAGATAACCGGCCGGCGCGACGCGCGAATCCATCAATCCGAGACGCGCGGCATTGTTCGGCCTGCGCACGTTCGATCGGCCCGCGACGTGGTACTCACATGGCGCGTATTTTTCTTTTTTCTTTTCTTTTTTTTTTACCGTTCTCGCGCGCCAAATTTTTTGTTTCCTTCGCGGGCATCGCGGAGAGTCGGCGATACAGTCGAGCGGTCGGGTGAGCTTTTCGGTCGAGGGAGACTGGTGAATAAACATGAGGAGGAGTCGCGCCATGGCTCCTGGAGCGGCCCCTTTTATTCGGCTTCCGGTGCTCTCCTTTCGTCCGTAAATATTTGTATTTGCTTTTGTATTCAGTGGGGGTTGCAGCTTCTATTGTATCTGCGTTTCGTGTGTAAATGCTTCACTCCTGGTTTGGATATGAGGATTTTGCTTATTATGATAATCGGCGAACTTTACTACTTGGAAAATCTAATTTGACTATGATATATTTATGGGGCTTATCAAGTATCTAGTGTTTGCACGGTTTCGCTTGATTGGATACTTCGTGGGAAAAATTTTTGAATTTCTGAATAATGCAGATAAATTGGATTGTTTGTTCGTACATGCTTTCTCGTGTGGGGTGCTTCAACTTCGACTGCTGCATTCATGCGCAAAAATACTGATGCGCATGATAATACTAAGCACGTAAGTATTAACATAAAAAATTCAGTAAATGTTTCTTAAGTAAAAAAAAAAAATAGATACATCAATCCTTTATTTGTTTTCACAACAAAATATTAGTACTCTATGTAAATCGTTATAAGAAATACAAAAAAAATATAAAGATAATTTGGTCATTAATAAAAAGATATTCGCGTCTTTCCGTGTACGTCTGTTACTACTTATATCTTTTTACTCTCCACGTTTTAAACTATTCTAAAAAAAAAGACAATTTATTAAAATAAATCAAGCTGTAAAACACATTAAAAAAAAAAACAAATAGAAACATCAATCCTTTATTCGCTTTCATAACAAACAAATTAGTACACTATGGAAATTGTGTAAATCATTAAAAAAAAATTATCACAAAGTAAATCACCGTATTTTTAAAACACGTGTCTCATGACCGCAAGAATAATTATTTTATTAGAAAAAAAATGAGTGAAGTGTACTGCATAATAATTTGTTAAAGAAGAAAAAAAAAACATTTATTATTTAATTTTTAGTTAAATTGTGGCGCTACATTAACTAAATCTGGACTTGAAACTTTCAAAGGGCAGAATATGAAAATCCACTGAATAGAATTAAATTTAACCTCAGTACGGCTATATACTGAGTCAATAATATCCTCCGCACATAAACTAAACATTTTTTAAACGCAGCAACTTTCTCATGCTTTGATAACTATTAAAGTTCGTACAGTATAGTTTCCCACGAAAATCCTCTCAAACTTTAAATAAACCATCAATAAAAGGTTCTGCGACTATTTTAACGATTGCACCATTAAGCGCCATGAAAATGAAACTGTGCACCGGTCCTGTCATTAGCAATTACCGTAAAAGTCCCAGCGGATCATCTCACCGAAATAAAACACTCGCTCACGTTACCCACGCAGAAAAAGGAAGAAAAACTTGGTGCAACCACGTCAAAAATAAACTGCAATAAAAAGGAGCGGAAGCCAGTTTGCGGTTACCTATATCCGCGCTGACGTCAAGTTGTCCCGAGTGCATATATGCACGCGTCTTCCGCATCTGCATTACCGATGCTCAAATGAATCAAACACGTCCCCGAGCGATTCGCGACGCGTCCTCTGAAAAATTTTTCTTTCCCGCATAAATCCGTGCAAATCCAGAGGTGAGAGCGCCGCGATTAAGCGAATCCGCGCCACTTAATATGCCGCTCGGAGTGTCGCCGCTTTATTCCGCCTCCCGGTCGGGTTCTTATCGAGCGCCGCCGCCACGGGGAGCGGCACCCGCTACACCTTGAGTGCACTTTTATACGGCCGCACGAGTGGCCTTAATTACGTCGTTCCTTCGAGTGGCTATTTTTCCTCGAGTCGAGCTTTTTTCCCGGAGCTCTTTTACTCCTTTATACACAGGCACTCCGCCCCTCTCCTCCGACGCTCGCAAGTAAACAGCGTGATTTCGTGCAGTTTCACTTAATTCCCACCGGGGAGGAAATTAAGAGCCACGCCCAATCGATAACTCGTGAGAGCTGGCGGAAAATATTATACTTGTTAAGCGTTTAATTGAAATTGAAGCTGCTCAGGAGAGGCCGACGGGGGAGGACTGCGACGACTGAATAATGAAGCCACTAATCCGGGACTCGCGATATTGTCGTTATCGCCTTTTGAAAATTTAATGGAAGTTTCAGGGCCCGTCCGTCGCTTTCCGTCGGTTTATTTAGAACTAGAATTCAAACGCAAGTCCGTACTCTAAAAATAATAGACGTCATATTGGTTTTGCTCTCTCGAATTTCGATCTCGAATTTTGAACTCGATTTTGATTTTCGAAAAATAATTGAATGCCGCGAGAGAAACATTGTCATTGAAGCCGAAAAATTACTCCTACGAGGCGCGCGTAGCCCGCCTTTCAATCTAATTAATCAACACAAACAAACAAGCAAACGCTTAATCGCTACTACTTTCACACTCTTCAATTTCGATAGTTCGATAAAACTCCAACAAGATTCAATTCGATCATATCGCAATGCATTTTAATATAAGGAAATCGAGCGACGGTGCCCTCGTATTTCGATACTTCGTGCCTCGTTCGGAGTCGTCGCGAGCGTCCGGCGTCGATAAGAAAGTTGGAGGTGGTGATGCCCGATGCCACCTTGAATCGAAACTTTTCCTTGTCATGTTCACCGCGCCTGCCGGTGGCCGATATAGCACTTCGTCAAGATTTCGGAGGACACGTACCTACTCTTTGAACTCCTGTTTCCCCGTACGGAAGTTTGTGATTCTCTGTAAGCCACCTCTGCTGTTCCGTGGCAGAAGAGACGAGGTGACGTTTTGCTGTTCATGGATGTCGCGATTATTTTTAATACTGTCCAGTTAAATTAACTGTATTTATAGCAATTTTTACCTGAGGGCCCAGACCGTGGTCGCGTTCCCATACTCTCTAAATTTAATCCAGTGAAATCCCACTGAATTTCACTGTTTTTCAGTCAAAAGTATGTCACTGCTTTGAAATTCAGTGGGATTTCACTGGATTAAATTTAGAGGGTACAGATCAGTAATTTTTTCAATAGTTTTTTTCTCAATATAGCGACGTCGGGATTCATTCGATCTAGAAACAATTTTTGTTAAACTATATCTTTTTGTAATAGTATTTCATAGCCCGGTATAACAATTAATACTGAGAAGTTGTAATATTTCGAAAAAGTGTAATAACGATTATTTAAAAGTATATTAACTTTTTCTATATGATCAAGCAGGCACACTGCTTCATTGATAGAAAAACAGTAAAATTTCTTAATGTATTTTTCTCAGTACCTATACATGCAGAATTACAAAAAGTAATATAATTCATTTAAAATAATATTGCCGCTGAAATGATTTTCACCGAAAAAATCGAAAAAATTTCATAAATTTAATTAAAATAAATCAACGTTCGCCTTTTTACCTGTCAATCGAGGCCGAAATTACGATATTCCCTTTCGGACAGATTAGCAGCCTCGGATAATTTTATACGCCATCGAAACCACCGTAAAAGATTCAATTTTCCTGAAAATACGCAGCAACCCATCAGACGATGTACGTCGATATCGCGAAAGACCCCTCGCCCGTCGACGGAGTCACGAAGCGCAGTGCGCCGGGGTAATTCTCGAGGATTACAAAGAGCCGCGTCGGTCGCGTCTTGTCGGAACGAACCGATGAATTCGGCATTTGATCATCTCAATGCCAGGGGCGCAGAGTGCGTTATCCAAATTAGACGGGAACGCGTACAGATACGGGCTCGATAATCGACCCGGACGCCGAGCTTTCGCCGCTCCGCGAAGGAAGTAATATCATTAGCCTAGACGTCGCTTCGCGTAAACAACTCGGGCTTTTCTGCGAGATCGACGGTACGTTCGCGCTCATCCCCCGTATAACTCGACTCAGCGGGAAATCCCTCGCGGCGCATTGTTTCCGACAGCGGAACTGTGCCACCCGCACCCGCGCCGCGCAGTCGGCACAGATCCTGAAGGGTCCCGGCTGCGCAGCCGGTCTTATTTGCGTACTAAGATGAGGTCCGTTCCCGATAGTCCGTTGCTCGGATATTTGATCGGCTCTGAGTGGTACTTGTAAAAGGAAATACAAGACTAACACATTTTAGAATTTCGTAAAAGAGGTCTCTATTTTATTATTATTACAAAGATTTTACTATATTTATTTTAAAAAATGACAAGAGTACTTTTTTTTTTTTTTAATTTAAATCGGAAGTATTGTAAAAGTTGAAAACGACTAATTATTATGTTAAACTCTATTCTATTCTACTCTCTTATATAGAATTTGATTAAGTTTACTTCTTATACTAGGGGGATGGAGCTGGCTACGCGCGCCTCGTAGTAGTAATATTAACAAATAAAAGAATAACTTTTTTCTGAAATCTGAAAAATACTACTTTTCGTTGAAGTCAACGATATTTAAAATGATATGTAAATAAAAGAATTGAATAATAAATCGATAAGAATAAAGATTTTTTTATTTCATTTTAATACAACTGTATTTACATTTAAATTAATCGGGACTCTATAATTACGATCGATGCAGGTGATTAAGTTCATCGAAATGTATAATGGCGTTGGTTCTATTTGCAGAAGCATTGACGTAAATAACGACTGATTGTTTCGAATGGATAATAACTCTGATCAAAATGAAAAAAACACGATGACATTATTCCATTAAAATATCTCCAAAATAATCATAAACGTAAATACTGTTAAATACACTCCATCCGAAATGTATTTGGTTATACCCTAAAAGAACCATCATTTCCGTGCACATCGCAAAAATAAACAAATCTCGTACATGAAATATCCAAAGATGCTCCCAGAGAGTAAACCGAATTCATTTTATTTGTTTATTTAATAATTATTCATTTTTCCATCCCGTTAATAACTTAATCGACTCAAATAAAAACTCCCTGCTTTCGAGCGAAAGTTACGCGATCCACTCTGAAGGCACCATCGTCGTGCATACCACCCACCAAGCGCTCGCAATGTGCATTCAACGAAAACATTAATTAAAATACTCTAAGCCGTGAAAGTCTCGGTGGAATACAAAGCAAAGGAGCGTCGAGCTCGGCCGTTAAAAAAAGCCTAGGCCATCGCGGCGCGGGAACGGGGGGCGAGAAGAAGCATATATACATGTATCTATGTATATACCTCGTTATCCCTGGCAGCGGCGCGCAATCAGCCCGGTATTTCCCAGGAGTTGCGCGAAGCTCCCTTTAAGCTGATTTTTTTTTTCCTCTCCGCCAGGACGCTACCCTTGGCGAGCAGGCTGCGCGGGATTGACGGCGGCGCGTGCGGACGTTTACGACGAGCCTCGAGCCGGCCGTCGCTTCGGGCGAAGGTTTACCGCGATATCGGGAGGTCGAAGGTGAGAGAGCGCTTTGTCGGGTCGGCCGCCTCCCCCTCCTCCTGCTTCCGCCTCCGTAAACTCGCCGTGAAGGATAAGGTATTATGGCTTTATTCACGCTCGCTCGCGCCGAGGGTGAGAGCAGCGGACCCCTTTCCACACCGAGCGGTGGTAAGCAAACTCGAGCTAAAATGCACCAGCTTTTTCTATTCCGGACGTGCGCATTCGATTCCGAGAGGTGGATCGTCGGCGACTGTTTAAATAAAATCTGCGCAGTGTGTAAGCTGTTTTAAAGCTTGAAGTATGTGAGTGATCGTCCTTTTCTTGCCGAGAGATATTTTAAAGGATATTACTTATATTATAATCTTGATTAATTTCTATAAGTCTGGTAATTTTAAGGCTAACGTATGTGTCCTGATTAAATATTTATTCACATTATGGACGTTAATTATTATTTATTGTGTAAGCGGGAAGGATGTATAGCCGATGGCGCAAATATTATCACGCGAGCTTGCGAATCGTATTTTAGTTTCGATTTTTTTTTTTTTTTGGTAAACAAGAATATCAGCACATGAATGGGCGTAAAACACGTTGAATATAAATTCGTAAATCAACATTTGTAATTCGCTATTCGGTTTATGTATGAAAAAGCACTAAGCGATAATAAATATTCATGAAATTAATACACCCGTCATGCGCGCGGCCCCTATAATCGTGAAACTTTGATGATACATTCAATTTTCCCATTAATCAAGAAAACTTTCAGAACAAATTTTAACATCGAGTCGTGTCTACAGCCAGCGGCACTTTCAACTTGTTTTTTTTTTTAATTTTTCGATTCTTAACTAACCGCAGTAATGACCTTCTCGCTAAAAAACATGATAAAATCTGCATTAACCCATGCAATTATAAATATTATCCACTCGGTCCGGTATCGCCCACTGCCAACGGCGCTGTTTTTGTTTATCAGTCACGACGTTTAATTAATCAACCGGCCACAATTTCACTTTTGTTCGGCATTATTATATTATACATTATTGAAAATTCTACATCAGGAGGCAGTGCTGTAATTATGCCACCTACATCGAACCCACGCGTGTGGCACCCTAAATACAGCAGGCGTATGCGCCTGAAGCGTGTCAATCAATCTGATTGATTCGATGTAAATTTACGAATTGAAGGAAAAAATCGGAAAGTGCTTAATTCAACGACATTGTATACGTGTATTGGTTGTATTTATATAACTAATCCGTCTGTGGGCGTAAAATCTTTTCTCAAAGAATTTATAAGTGAATCCAACTGGTCTTAATTTGGTCAGTTCTGACGTAACCACATAGTTAGTCATCTGTTTCTGTCTAACATACGACCAATCAAAAATGTAAAGATCAGAATAATTTTTAATTTAACAAGGGTCATTTTTACATTCACTATTCGGTATTTTCTAAGTATCGCTTAATCAAATGATTTTAATTTTCTAAAAGACACACTTCATCAAAATATAGAATATAAACATTTATGATGTACTTTTAGATTATTTTTTACACCGCGAAAACAGTGTTCATATAATTATTACAATTGTAAAAAAAAAGGGAAATATAATAATCGCACGAAGCACGGAAGACTATCGTACACTATCCATAAACCAAAAAACGACAGTAGTGCAGATTTATCGACGACTAAAACAAGCCTATGAATAAACCACTTCAAAGCGCTATAATATCAACGACATCGTGATGCAGAAATTCCCCATTCACCTCGCGGGGACAACGGATTGAATGTCGCTAGCACCGAGTAAAAGCACGAACCGCGCGTTTCCCGTTAATATATATAAATACGAAATTTAATGGTTAATGGAGATCCAAATAAGCAAGTCTCCCCCAAGTTTATGGCACTATAATTTCCCGGCGGAGCGGGAAACGAGTCGGCGCGGGGCTTCGATCCCACCGCGACTTCTTCTTCGAGCCAACTTGCGTATTTTAATTAACGAGCTCACCGAAAGTTTCCCGGCCGTCTTAATAATACGATTACTCTCGGCGCGTCGGGGACTCCTCTTCCTCCCCGCCGAAGGGAGAAAGTCCGAGCGAGTTCGGCGTCAATAAAACAAAAAAAAAAAAAAAAAAAGAAATTGAGTATACACGCGGAACGAGAGTGGGGCTCGAAGATCGAAAGGGGGTGGCTGCGAAGGTAAAAGTTAGCCCATTAAGCCCAGACGTCGGCCTCGCGCGGCGCGAAAAGGCCGCGCCGCGTTATAGTTCGGTCGATGAAGGCTCAGGGACTCTGCGGAGGGGTGGGCTCCCCACCGAAGCGCTGTTCGCGTTATATCAGTCCCCCGCGTTCAGCCCGCAAACTTCCGCAGATGCGGCCGGAGTCTGGGTGCCTTTGATGTCGCCGCGTGACGACCGCCAAGTTACCTAAATGCTAGTGGAGGGGGGCCGGGGGGGGGTAGTGCTTTTTGCGACGATTGATGTGGGTCGCAAGGAGGGCAGTGCTAAGCTCCGCGGCGCATTTTGGGGATTAGGTCCGCTGGTGCGACGCGGGTATGGCTTTTATTCGTAAGCACTTTGTGCTCTCGCGCGCGAACGCGGGGATCTCGGACGTCGAAGCTAATAAGTGACTTCCCGAGGCTTTAAATTTTGTTTTCTTTATTTATCGGCTTTGACCTACTTGCGACGAGAGTATTATTGTAGATACTCGGGATAATTTTGTATCCGTTTTTTGGACACAGGCATTTAGGGGCTCGGATCAATTTATCACGCGGCGGGATCTACGCGACGGGACGAGTTACTCTTATTATGAGTTACTCGTGAATTCATCGCGTGACGGAATATCCAACAGCTAGAAGGAAGAAAAAAACTCTAACATTCAGACGCGCGTAAATACATCGTTTTTTTCTTCTTTTTTTTTTTGTTCGAAATATATGTATATGTATGTATTTTATTTATTTATTTATTTAGGTGATTGTTTCTTGTTATGTCTATATAATTAATAATATATTGATTACACATGATTATATATTGGAAGTGAGTGTTAAAATTGAATTTCATCGCAATCTATTACAATTAACTTACTTTTCACGCTAAATTTCGCAAAGTCTTGAGGATAATGCATTCATATGGTTGTTATATAACAAACGATCTCATAATCAGCAGAACGTAATAATAGCTCACGCGATCTCCCGTCGGAAAAAGTTAAAAACAAAACAAGATAAAAAAGCAGCTCATAAAGAATTTACATTTACATAGAGCGAAGCCAAGCAGACCATAAATTTTAATTAGCCTCGAAAATTGCTCCGCACTACTGTACAAGAAACGCCCAGGAATTCCTACAGCCACAATCTGACCCTCTCGACACAGAATAAAGCTCCGTACAAAAACGGCAACATCGAATTCTTTGATTAAGAGGGTCTGAACTTCATTTCCCAATCCAATAACCTTTGCTTCCTCCCGCGAACCCTCCCATTATAATAAAAAAAAAAAAATTCCGCCCCGTGAAAAAAAAAAGAAACCCACCCCCGTGTCTAAGCGAGCGTCGCAGAAGAAAAAAACAAAAAAAAAAAAGTGGCACGCGTGCGAGCGAGCGTTCGATTACATTGGCGGCCCGCCCACGGGAAGCTCCTCGGCCAACTTGGAAATCCTTCGACTTCCGCTTTGCAGTATTGTCGGGCGTCACGCGAGCGAGAGCCGCGCTATATATCGAGCGCGGTGCACCCCGCGCCCTTGGAATCCCGCGAATTTCACGGCATAGGTATGCCCGCCGCGCGGAACTTTCTTGCAGAGTCGCCATGCTCAGCATGCGCATCGATGTATACGCGAGGCGCTGCGAGGATCCCTCGAGGGAGTGAGGGGGGAAACGGAGGACTGGCACAAATGGATGCGACGCGCCTCGCAGGCTCGAGCGCGGCGCACGTGTTATACTTCGTTCTATATAGTGAGGACGAGCGAAGGGGTGTGGGTGCGCGATCATTTCTCTTTTTGTTCTCGGCTTGTCGTTGCGTGTATCCTTTACTCTTTGAATGCAGCTGCACGTGTGGAGTGCAGCTATTTTCGATTGGCTGCCATTCTGTTTTTAATGCTTGCTTTTCTTTACTTTTGAAATGTGGAGATTTGATTGGGTGATCACGATGCTGGAATGATTTAAGAGGGGGAGCTCGTGCAAGAAGCGATTGGTAGGAGAATGCATTTTAAGACCATTTTATTTATTTTTTAATTAAGTTTATATTATTATTATTTTTTTTAAGTCTTTAGTGTTATTTTAAATCCCTTTATTTTATTAAGAAATATATTTCAAAAATAAATACTAAGTAAGCTTCTTAAAATTAAGTAATGTACAATAATCCTTCTGAAGCTTAACAATTCCACAGGTACTAACAGTACTTTTAAAAATTATTATTTATTTCTTGTACAATTTTAGCATGGCTTAAAAGGGCATTACTTGCTTTTTAAGAGGAAACTATATTTTTCCGATACTGGATGAATAAACTAAAAATAAACTTAATAACTAACGTATCACTTCAACTTGAATTATAGCAAAATATATGTGCACCTTACGCCATCAATAAAGATATTTATTATTAAAAAAGCACAGTATGTCATATTCGCGTTTGAAGTAGCTAAATAGCTAAGTTAATTAAGAAACTGTATTTTTTTCTTTATAAATGATTTTATTTTGCGAAAGAATATTTTCAATTTATTATAATTATATTTTTAAAAAAAGCTTTCATAAATTACCACAGTTTATGATTATCGTATAATTTATAATACGTTAATAAATTTATAATTCATAAAGTGCTCTCTTCACGCATTTTTTTTCTATATAAGATTTAAAAACTGCGCAATGTTTGTGCACAAATAACCGTAAATAAAAAAAAAATTAAGATTTTGAGACATTTCAGTATCGACAGCATTTTTATGAAATGTGAATTATTTATAAATTATTACGTAATTATTTCATTTTTTCATGGTAAATAAAATAATTAATATTAATTTTCATACGACTGACGGTCAAATAAATTGAAGGGAATATCACGTTATTTCGTATTCATCCGAAAAGCTACTTAGTTATCTCTCAATTTTCACAGGTTTATCTCTAGCTTATCAAAGTTGAACAAAGTCTGTATAATCGAGCTATCTTAATAAGGGAATAATTAAAAACTGAACAAGAAAACGGCAAATACAAGAAATTTCGTCGAACAAACTGCACCACAAAAGTTATTTTCCATATAATCCATCATAATTAAATCACAGACACCGGTATACTTCGGCCTAAATTTTGATTAATCGCATCTAAGCAGTTTTAACAGAAATCTTCCGAGGGGCAGCCGCCTTCGGCAAATAGGAAAAGTTTCAACGAGCGGCCGAAAACTTTTTAATCCGCGAAAAAATGAAAATGCGGACTTGAACTCGCGCACGGCATTTTCAAAGCAGGAGAGTGAAAGAAAAAAAAATTAATCAAGCTCCGCATGTACATCTCGCGGCGGCCCGATTGGCCGATGCGAAACTTCGCGTCTGAACTTTTGAGAAAGTAATTAGTCTCCATCCGAACCGCTTTGATTATGAAATTACGTGGATGCCATGGACAAAATGAGGCAGGCGCGCGGTAACCACAACAGAAAGAACACGCAGTGGTGAATGTAATTAAAGCGGCGTGTCGGAAAACAATACACGAATTTTCGAGCTCGCCCGGATGATTAAGAACGGCATGGCCGGCCTTCGACGGGCCGTAATTGCAGAAATGCTTCGTTCGAATTGAAATGGCACTGTGAAATGCGAAGGTATGCGCCGATAGCCAGTTACGGCTTGATACTATAACGCATAATCTAATCAGGCGATGTGCAAACGCTCCGTGTTGCTTGGGAGAATTCAACGCATTGATTTATCGTGCCTTAGTATAGGCATTCTTTACGTCGCTCCGTCTCTTAAATCACAAAGTTATTTATTTACTTATTTATCTTTTTGAATTTTTGTTAAATTTTTTTGTAATTACTACATTATTTGTTGACTTCCAAAGGAACCTTTGTGACTGCGATTTTTTAACGTTGTTTTCAAATGATGTCGAAATTATTTATAGATTAGTTTATCATAAAAAAAAAAGTGTAGGAAATTCTGTATCGATTTTAATCTATAAGTACTCATTCCCTTCGCTTTGTTCTTGTACCAGTTGGAGACAAAAATTCGTTTTTTATTTTGTTGATCAGGTTTTTCGAACAGATTTTTTGACTAATCTTGTTCTCGAAAATATTTTTTGATAAATTTGTTTATAAAATTAATTTTCAAAAAAGTATTTTAAACAAAGAGCATAAAATTATCTCTCTTCTTGTATTGGAATTTTTTAGTTTGATTACTCTGTTCTTTTATTATATACCAATAAGTAGGTATTCATTTTTTTTTAAATTTTGACAATTGAACATTCAAAAAATTAAAAAAAAATGGTCATAGAGAATTATATTATCCACTACATAAATTTCACAATGCCACTTGACAGATTCTGAGAAAAAAAAATGTTAAAAGTCCTTTGTTCATATATAAAATTTATATTCAATTAAGCATTTATGGCGTAAATTCTTTTGACTAAATTAATTTATTACCTTAAAAAATATTGTAAAAACAAGAACTCTACACTGAGAAAAAAATATAGTAACAGTTACTAGAAAGTTACTAGATTTTCTAGTAACATACGGCGCACACTAGAAG
>JAWWEN010014875.1:0-21791 GCA_035582955.1 Sycophila texana | reverse complement strand
CCCTCGCTTCGCTCGGGCGCTAATCTCACGCTTGTCCGAAAATCACTTCTGACGCACTAGTATCGAAAACTACTATTGCAATCGGGCGCCGGGAGGAAAGGTTATGCTTTCGGCCCGCTAGGCTGGATAAGTATTTTTTTAACTAATACACAAAATCAAAATGAAATTCCTGTAAATATTTCAAATACTTCTCGAAAATTGAAAGATATTAAATAAACTTTTTGATTGGCTGCTACTCTGTAAATCTAAAAATGGCATAGTCTGTACAATTGTCGAATAAACAAATAAATAAAATAATAGTTGTATATTAAACGAAAAATAGCACCAGAAACAGCTATTAATATCATAGCTAATTGCTTGAAAGTTCCATGAACATACGATGAGCGTAGTGCAGAGCAAAATGGCCGCTCTTTTGTGAATCAGATATAGGTTGCCTTTTCATGAACACACCAATGAAAAAGTGAGCGTGAAAACGACGCTCTGCGACGCTCCCTACTCTCCTTGCGAAGAATCGTACTTGTGAAATACACGCACTTGACGTTCTGCTTTCTATGTATAGACAAATCGGATCTTTTACTATGCAGTTGAAATTATTATTTCAACTTATGTTATTCATAAAATTTCATTTTTTTCAAAGATTATTCATTTTTTGAAAGTTAATTTACACTTAATTTACGCGTAAGTGTAACGTAAATTTTACAATTACAATCTTATTTAAATAAGTAAATAATTTTATTTTATAATAAAATTTGTTATAAGAACTAATTATTTTTGCAGAGTTACACAAGTAATTTGAAGAAACTTGTATTCCGGTGCTACACATACCATAGAAGTGAATACCTGCTTCGATTCTGCTCCTACTTAGCACAATACCCCCATGACAAACTTGAATATGTTAACAATTGGGATTCCACAACGAGTTTATATCTCAAAACTACTGGCAAGCTGCTGGTTACTTTTCGAAATGAGAATATGGTATGCTAATTAATAGATGCCTTACTAAAGCTGAGCATTCTACTTTCAAATTAAATACAATCAAATCACATTATTAATTGAAATATTTTCAATTATTTAGAACTATGATAGAAAAATAGATGGTTCAAGAAGGATGCTGCTACAATCAAATAAACCAAAAACAGATTATCAAAATGGAACAAAATGTTTGCGAAGACGTTCTGCGCAAAAACAAGCACCTTCTCCAGCTATGGTTGAGCCTCCCATTGAAGACATTTATCTATGTGACAACTGTGATGCAGAATTTATTGGTTTAAAAAAAATGAAGGTATATTCCTAAATTACAAAAAAATGTACGCAAAAATATTTTAAAAATATAAATAAATTAAGTGCTCTACTTTCACCTCTTAGGAACATGAAAAGTTATGTTACCGAGTTGAACCGAGACCACCAACACCAGAAGTCGAAGTACCGCCGGAGATAAAACAAGATCAGTTCATGGACTATTTCATGTTAAAATCGACCAATCCATCCGACACAATTAAATCAACTCGACCATTGGCGTGCATCGATAACAGTTTGCAAAATCGTACATCCGGACGGATAAGAGGCTCTGTCAATCTCACCCGCTGCCCCACTATACCTTTCTCGTCACCAGCTGGTCTCGCGTTAGCTAAAAAGTCCAAAATGATGACGGAACTCACACAGCAGGAGCGCCTAGAAAGAATAGAAAGACACTTGACCGCACCCGCACTGACGTCCTCCTACATGAAACCTAAGTGGCTCTCCAAGATTTACGAATTCGACAGATGGTCCGTCACCTTCAAGCCTAATAGAGATAAAACGACAAGACCCGATGAATACGTCCACACCTATAATTTTGGAGATTATAGCGGCAAACCTCGTAAGTTTACAGTTTTTTCATTTCTAGAAATTGACGTAAATTTTATTTTACTTTATGCAAGAAACATAAATTTTCGCTATATAAAATTAATTTAAAAATGTTGTTTATTATTCACAGAGCTTGACCTACGATCTCAGTTGCTTTACATAGCCTGCAAGCCGATATACGTAGCAGTGAAACGACTGACAAACGAAGAGCTCGAAGAGTTGAAACACAATCCGTCAAGATATAAAACGCCAGAACGAGAGGTGTTGCATCTTCGGCAGCAGTCACCGTCGATCGAAAACATCGATGAATCAACACCAGGCGACGAGTTTAATCCGATAATCATAGACTTGGTTGACGAAGACGAACCGGCGTCAGCGCCCACATCGCAAGTAGTTATCGAGCCGCGACCTTTATTCTGTCCGACCCCGGTGAATGTTTCGCAGCGGAACCAGCGATTCAGCTGGAATTTAAGCTCCATGACTGGCTTGATCAACGTTGGTCCAGTCCAGCCTAACAATCATTTAGTGACTCAGACGAACGACAAACCACCGGGCCCAAAGCGATCGAAATCGCTGCCGTCTGCGAAGCCCGTAATCTACGTAGACCTCTGCTCATCCGATGACGAACCGATGGAAGTGGAGGAAGTGGATTCGAATACGTGCGCTTCAGCCGATGAGAATCGCGACCCCCTACAGAAGCACGCTTCGACGACAGACGAAGTCTGCGTCGATTCAGCTTTCATAAGAAACTCTCTTCTAGGGCCTAGCAAACTTTGCGCCAAACCCTGCATTTACCCTGCCGACTCGACGAGCGGTTGGCTCTCGAATCTCAATGTAGAAGGCGAGCCACGACGCGATTCCTTCCTGAAACATACCTCAGTGCTTAAGGGTAAACCTTGAACGCTCACATTGGTAGTTGGTGTTGTTTATGATGAGGACAGAGATGACAACTTTCAGTTAGTCGATTCGACGTATTTTCTATTTCGAATTCGGCTTGTTCGGATACCTGCGCTCAGCTTTTGTTTTAACGGCACTGGTGCATTTTTCAAAGCAAAACGAGTTGCTTTAATTGGTCCACGAAGATATTTTTTAAAATTTGACTCTGTTGAAGCCCAAAAAGTATCTTCTGCTAAATCAATTAGCATAGCTCTGAATTATTTTATCAGAAACTTTTATGATCTAATGATTCGGATGTGCTAGAGCAACAATTGGCCTACGGATCGAAACAAGGAGTTCGTTAAAGCAAACTTTGAACAAGTTGTTGAGAATATCTTGAGTTAAAAATAATAATAATAATAATAATAATAATAATAATAATAACAATAATATCGTTGCATCAATTCGTGATCGATAAAAAAAAAACCACAGAACGGGGTGGTTGAGTCTACGATATTCATAAAACTAATACTGTACAGAATTTTCCAGTAACCTTTTTTCTCTTTTCGCTCCCGTTGCCACTGAGTAGGCGCTCGACACTGTTATTGTCGTTCGCAATAAACTTCATGTAATATAGAAAAATATGAGACTGGAAAAAAATAACGAGACGATTGCTTTTGTTTTGATGCGAGCAAACATTAAGTCAATATCGTTTATCATTTGCAGGCAATATCGAAAGGTGGAAACCGTAAAAAATTCGAAAAAACACGGACAAACATTTTTAGAATTAAAGGAATTATTGTTTTGTTATGCGGAAGGTTAAAAGGGCAAAAATTATATTTGTCTTCTAACAAACTTGTTTTTAATTAAAAAAGAACGGAACGAAAAAATGAGGTTCGAAGTAAGCGTGAATTTAAAAACGTGAATGTGCGTGTGTGAATGCAATTTAAAGTAATAATAATTTCATGCCGTAAAACGGAGCCGAAACGAGATCGATTTTCCACTCATCCAATTTTTATATAAATTTTACTTATCATTGCTGGAACATACATATTGCTCCTTCTTGATAACATTTATTTCCAGTGAGGACTATTCGAAGCGTATTATCGTTACTCGGTCGTCAGTTCGTTTACAAATATTACTCACAAGTATCTCATTTAATTTATGCAAGCATTTCGGCTTGAATGGAATTTCAATCTTTCAGTATCTTTATTTAAATGTCTCGTACATATATTTTTTTTACGATAAACTTTGTATTTCATTAAATAAGTTCATTGTTTTTATTTAAAAGTTCATACATCTTCAACTAAGATTATAATAACTTAATTGCATAGTAGATCTATGAAAAATGAAAAAAAGTTTATATAAAGACTGCTGAAATTAACAAAAAAAAAAGCGAATGAAGCAAGGTTCAAATGAGTTTTGAACGAGCCAATTATAAAGACGAAAAAAAGTCAAATAATATGTTATGATTTTTTTTCATAAGCACTTATAAAAACATAAGTTACTTTATTTAGGAGGAAAAGATCGAATAGTATTAAAATTATTATAAATAGACAGCTGATACGAAGTTTTCGCGCCAAAATTTGAATCGGCCATTGTTGGTGCGTCTGCGATCCGGCGGCTGCCGTTACAGCTTGCCGCGCGACTACTTTTGTTGAATCGTGCCGATATGTTTTTTCATGCACGTTCACGAAGGTTTTCTCTGTATGTAAAAGCGAATGGAACTTGTAAAATATATACCTTTTGTCGTCAACTTATGACTTTGAGTTGTTATAATTGATCAATCTCTCGAACGGTGACCGTAATAAACGAAACAATCATGCTTCCGAAAAAAATTTCTAGTTTTTAGGTTATCTTTTTATATTGTGACTCGCTGCCTTTTTTTATTTTTAATTAATTAATAAAGTAGTGGGCAAGAAATTGCAAATTTTGTTTAAAAAATGGCTGTTGTTGTGGAAACGACTATAGGAGATTTCACTCTTGATCTTTACACACGAGAAAGGCCACAAAGTGAGTTGATAAATATTTTGTTAACCTTACTTCGTTATTTTAGTAAAAGTTTCCAACTCGATTCAATGAAATTTTTATTTTTTTTATTCAATATTTAAAATAGCTTTGGTATCATTTTTATTTTTATTTCTGTACCTTTCATTATTTTTATCATTAATAAGTATTGTAAAAAAACTTGCTTTTATTTATTTTCCTTCAACTACCTGTTAGTTAAGCTTTTGTATCTACTATAAGGTAGATAGGTAAAAGTTAACATGTTTTGTTTTTATTTGCAAAATATTATTTCTTAATATCCTGAAACTTATACTTCCTAAATTTAAAAAAAAAGTAAATTTTCAATTCATAAAAGAACATAATCTAATTTATCTAAAATGGTTTATTAAGTAACATTTTTGTTGCGAATCTAAATTTCAGAATGCACTGTAATAGATAAATGTGAGAATGATTTTCCTATGTTTATTAAATTTATAAATAAATATTTATTATTTTCAAATTTTTTTAAACCTTTCTTAATAATAAGTATTGAATGCAAAAAAATTAGTGTATTTAATGAATTGTAAATGTAATGAGATTATTAATAATTTCAGCATGTCGCAACTTTCTAAAATTATGCAAACTGAAGTATTACAACTGGAGCTTATTCTTTACGGTGCAAAGCAACTTTATTGCACAAGCCGGGGATCCAACTTCAACTGGAAAAGGTGGAGAGAGTGTATATGGTATCGTTCTAGGAGAAAAAGCAAGATATTACGAAGCAGAACAAATGCCAAAAATCAAACATGATAAAGCAGGCTTGATATCAATGGTAAATTGTGGAAATAATATGTTAGGATCACAATTTTTTATCACATTGGCTTCAGACCTAAATTCACTTGATGGTGAACACTGTGTCTTTGGAGAAATTACAGAAGGTCTAGAAATTATATTGAAATTCAATGAAACTATTTGTGACACAGATCACAGGCCTTATCAGGATATTCGAATATCCCACACAATTATTTTGGAAGATCCGTATGAAGATCCTAAAGGTCTAGTTATACCGGACAGGAGTCCGGAACCGACAAAAGAAATGTTGGCAGTAAGTTGAAATTTAATTATGAAAATGAAAATATTTTAAAACTTGATTGAGTAAAAATAATTAAAATATCAGCTTTTTTAATTTTAAGTAGTAATAAAATAAATATAATTATAATCAATTTAAGTATAAATATATTAAATAAAATAATAAACATCTTTTAGAGCGATCGAATTGGAGCAGATGAGGTCATTGATGATACTGAAGGAATGTCAATGGAACAAATTGCAGAAATACAAAAGGAAAAAGAAGCAAAGGCCAGAGCAACGATTTTGGAGATAGTTGGAGATATTCCGGATGCAGAAATGGCACCACCTGAAAACGTTCTTTTTGTTTGTAAATTAAATCCAGTCACCAATGACGATGATTTAGAGATTATTTTCAGTAGATTTGGAAAAATCATTGGGTACGTATGAAATTCTTGAAAGTTTACTTTTTGCTTGCTGCTTTATAAGTGAAACATTTATTAATTCATTACATTCAGTTACATTCAAGATAGATATTTATTAAAGTTTTAACATTTAATTCTTTATCTTTTTTAATTTATTATAAATATACTTTGAATAAATACTCTTCAGAAAGTACCATGTATCGTTACGTATGACAATATACTTATGTATTTCATCGAACGCTGAGCATTTTGTTGTCTTTGGAAGTTTTTATTAAGTGTCCAAATGAAAAGTTTTGTTATTAACCATGGTAAAGCGTATAAGCTTTATTAAAAATCAACGAATTCTGACGAAAAATATTTTTTTCAGCTGTGAAGTGATAAGAGATCGACAAACCGGGGACTCACTGCAGTATGCATTCATCGAGTTCGCCGACAGAAAGAGCTGCGAGGATGCTTACTTCAAAATGGATAACGTACTGATCGATGACCGTCGTATTCACGTGGACTTCTCGCAGTCCGTAGCGAAGATGCGCTGGCGCGGCAAGGGCAAAGGCATCAAGTACTTCGATGAGGAGCCCAATGCCGAGGATAAACGCGAGAGGGAAAGACCGCGCGAGGGTGGAGCCAATAAGAAGACGAAGACGGAAAGGCGGCGCAGTAAATCGGCCAGTCCTCGTCGGGACAAGGACAAGCGCGGGCCGCGAAAAGACGAGAGGCGAACGAAGAATGGCGATGACAGGGAGAGAAAGTCGAATCGTAGAAGTCGGACCAGGAGTCGAGAGAGACGTGAAAGGAGCAGAGAGCGGCCCAGGGAGCGACGAGAAAGGAGTAGGAGCAGAGAACGGCCCAGGGAACGACGAGAGAGGAGTAAGGAAGGGCACAGAGATCATAGGGAGAGGAGCAAGAGCCGCGACAGGCGACCCAAGAAAGAGCAACGCGATGATCATCGGCGTAAAAAGGACCGCCAGCACAGGTCACCCGACGAAAGGGACGACAAGCGCTCCGAAGGCAAGAAACGACGTCGGGAGAGATCCGAAGAAAGACACAGCAGCAGGCACAAGCACAAAGAGCGCTGATCAACTCTCCGAGGATGTACATAATTCAAGAATGGTCGTCTCGCTTCCATACCGTGGACCGACTGCGGGGACGAGCCTTGTATACTTTGCTTTATCAATTTATTGAACTGGTGACGATGTGTCGAAGCATTAAGATCGCATGTGCTGCAAACTATGTAAAGTGTGTTGATAAGTTTATTTACAAAAAATTAGAGTACAAAATAAAAGTTTTTTTTACAATCTTACAGATGCGATATTCGTACAACGCTGCCAATCCAGTAAGAACTAAATCGTAAGGAAATGTATAAAGTGGCAACATTTTGATCTCTGCGCAAATGTCGCCGTTAAAGAGAAAGCGAATTAACAAACGAACGAGTACCGGGGATCTGAAATCGCCGAGGAGAATCAGGTCCCCCTTCGGGTTAAAACTTCTTTGAAGCTTCTTTTAAGGGAAAGATGCGACGTTAAAAGTACATTCGCCGAATATGAATTGTTTATCTATTCTCTATTCTTTGCAATTAAAAGCTTTTACTTTCTCGCTCTATCACTTTCTCTGCATCTTTCCCTTGTCTCCGCTTAGCTTGTACTTAGTCCGAGATTAAGCACCATCGAGTTCAATAAAAATCTATTTTGCTTTCAAAGAGTTTAAAAGGATCGCTCGCGAATCAGTCAACCTCTCAGCTTGAGAGGTGCATGCGACCTTACAAGTATACGAATACACACAAAAGTACATAAATAGTTCCCATTCTAAATGGACTCGCAAATCCCAGTAGTTGCATATATTTTTTTTGTTTTTTGTTTTTTTTTTGTTTTTTTTTGTTTTTTTTGTTTTTTTTTTTGTTTTTTTAATACTTCCCATTTTTATTTTTCTTCGGAGACAAAATGCTTCTTCCACTTCTAGATTTGTATTTAATCCTCAGAGAGCACTCTGTTATTTTTGCAGCTAAATTAGAGCAATTTAAATCCTTGAAAATCAGAAAGTTTTTTCCTCGAATTCATTTTATGTACTTGATGCAAATAGCTTGATTTTTGTAAAGATATCCTGCTGAAGTTTGCCCTCCAAGGTTTAAAAAAACATCCTGCGAATCTTTTTTTCAATGTATTCATAATCGTTAATTAAGCACCAATATCGTTCGATACACAGAAATTTTGATCATATAAGAAATCATTTTTTTTTTTTTTATAGATAGAAGGAAAACTTTGCACACCGCCAAATCAGCTGTGATTGACCAAGCAAACGGAAATTCCTTGAATGGAAAAAATACAACTTTTTTTATACTGTAGCTTAATCGAATTGTTAATAAATTATAATCAAATCAAGGCCCAAGTAGCGGATAATGAAATTTAACGCGACACTCTCTAATACTTATCAACTGAAACACATTTTCATTAAACAGGTACTATCAGTAATAATTATTCCTTAAAAAAAAAATAGGTTTATCAGTTTTTTTTAAACAATACTTCTTGGTTTACATTAGGCTGCGTTCTGCTCAATTGAATGAGGCTGTACTCTAGTGCTCCTTCCAATCTTTTCAGCAGTTTTTCCATTAGGAACGTGCCAAGAATGAAAGACGGATAAGTCTATCAAGTTTTCCTCGCGAAATACGCTTTGTGTCGCGTGATACGTTTATTAATTCATGTATTACGTTACCTCTTCTCATACAATATCTTAGCGAAAAAAGTACAATAACGTTCAGAAAAGTCTTTAGGATAGATGCTTAATATCGTATAGTTGACATGTACCTTTTTAGTTTGATTTACGCGAGAGATTAATTATAATTCTGAACCTCGTTTAGACTTCCCCTCGTCACAGGTAACGTCCGCGCCATGGATCTTATGATTCTGCCACGAAGCTGCGTTATGTTGCACAGTCGAATTCCAGCAATTTAATGTGATTAAATTTTTTGTTAAAATCTCTTATCGGACGTTTAGTTACATCTCTTTATTCCGTTATTGTAATATGAAACACTGAGCGTTTATATATGAACTTAATGCACTTCTTTATAAAGGTTTGCGAATCGAGCGTCTGCCGATCTTGATGGAAGTTGTCGTTCGTTTTTTTTTTTTTTAAATTCTGACCGGATCTATTCCTCGTCCACTTGAGAATCGTTTAATCAATCAACAGACCCTTTTTCGTGCGCCCTTAATTAAGATGCGCGTTTCATTTCGAATTAATATATCAATGATTACATCGTCGTGCACAGTTGTTTAGTTATAGCATAGACAGATATGATTCGACTCGTTAATACATTAAAACAGTTTTCATATTTATTATAAACACTAAGTATACTTCTCGAGCGTCGACAATAATTCAAGAATCCCATGTTTTGTCTCGTTTTTTTTTTGTTTGTTTTTTTTTTTAATAATAATTTTAATTGAGTCTTTCGAGTCTTTGATTCTCATTTAACTTCGCATCGATTGAGGGAAGCGTCAGTTTCAAATGTACGTAAAGCAAAAGCGATTGAGCGACAAAAAATAGACCACCGATAAAATCTTGAGTTTCTCGTGAAACGCTTGACACGACCGAGCGCCTCGCGTACGTATAGTATTCAGTAGAAGAGTAGTAAAAATTTCACCCGGCAATATATTTGTAATCCGTGCGCCGCGGCGCTTGTGTAAAACATCTCGCAAACTATCCAATTTTTTTTTTCTTTTTGATTGAATGTAGTTAAAATTTTTTCATTGATTTCCTTTATAGGGATGATGGGAAGAGAATATCGCACTGCATTGATCATTCTTAACTTATCGCGATTTCTCGGTAAACATTGTAGGTATAGATATATGTATAACAGGTACTATTTACTTTCTAAAATCCATTGTCTATATATTTGATATCAGTCGATTGATTCATTCTCTTGATAACTGGTTGGAATGAATTGAGCGGGGAGTAAATGCTGCGAAACGCGAGATAAGATTTTTCATAATTGTCAATTTTTTTTAAACAGCTTGCATCGTCGCCTCTTTAAAAGCACATTTCAAAAAAGGCCCATTTTAATGGGCTTTAAGTAAAGTAAACTCTTCCAGAAGCTGATAAACTTGTGATAACATTCGTATGGTTCCCTAAGTTTATCAGCTTTTGAAAGGATTGATTTTACTTTAGGGCTCTAAAAGTGGCAAATTAACATAAACTTTTTTTGAAATGTGCTTTTTTTTCGTTACATTTTCTTCTCGCGCGAAATACATCGCACTGTCCTTAATGGAATTGTTAATATAGTTTGTTAATAATTTTTTTTCCACAATTGTTGGATAGTTTAGAGGAAAGCCGTACAGTTTCGCTTTGTTCGCTTGAAAAACAATACCATTTTTTTCATTATTAATAAATAATTATAAGTTATACTATTTTGATATTAAACAGCTGCACTCGCACTCGTCGCTTTCAAATCGACCAAATTGAAAGTCGAAAAATAGCAACTCTTCACTTTTCCTCTCGTTTACTCTAGCTATTTTTTTTTCTCGAAATTCTAAGCTCGACTTTCGATTTGTTATTGTACAGAGCGACGCAAGGAAGAAACGAATGTGAGCTCAGCTAATTCGTCGACGTGTGACTAATAAACAGTTTTGTGCCTTCGACCATCCCAGCGAATGGGCCTTATGCCTATTATATCTCAAGATCTCGTCGGTCCGTAACACTTGCCCCGCCCAGTCCCCCGGATTTCGCCATTGACTTTAACTCTTTTTTTTTTTTGTCTCGCGCGCTTCCACTTCCCCCCGTCGAGCCCATCACCGCCCGAGATCGTCCGGCGGGTTTCACCCTCGCGCTCGGTTTTCGTCGGCGCGTCGACCCTGGCGCGTCGCTCCGCTTTAGTAGTACAGGCGCTGCTGGTAATTGGGGTAGCCTCTGGAGTTCAGCATGAGGCCGCTCCGACCGCCGTAAGAGTCGTAGTTCTGTGAAGAATGAGATTCCGATTTTTCCTTTCGAGTTTGATTTTTAATGGGATTAATGCTTAATTAATAGTACGTTATACACTGTTGAAAATCCCATCAATTTTAAACATTAAAATAATGTTTAGAATTGAATAGGCATAAAAAAGATGATTTTTGTCTAGTGTAACGTTTACGCTCGAGCGAAGTGATATAATCTCTATCTCGAACGTGTATTGCACGATATTTTTTGGTATACAACGTGCGGAAAGCTCGTTTTTTGAGTAACGCACTTTCTGAATGGAATGTCAGAAATTATTAAAATTCGAGTGATTATTTATATACACTTTTTAAAAAATATGTAAATTTAACAAAATATTTCTTTAAAGATTTTCTTTTTTAAATCTAAGAAACATATCGTTAAAACCAATTTCATTTTCAAATGTATATATTTATAGTTGAATTAAAGAAATAATAACTTGAAGAACCTTTAATTAAAGAAACATTTTGTTAAAATTACTAATTTTTTTTTCAACGTACATTCGTGCCTTTATTGGGAATATTCAGCACGTAATTGGTGGTTACATAATATATGATATTAAAAAAAAAAAAAAAAAAAACCGAATCGCAGACTAATTAGACCTTGCAAATAATGAATTTATCTTCGAATGTAAATTTTTTCCATTTTCAATACACTAATTTTAACTTCGTGACTGTGCAAACAGTAATAAAGACTCAATGAGAATTACGAATAAGTAGGAGAGTTGAGTATGATAAATAAATTAAAAATGATTGGCATGATCTGCATTAATATCGAGTTCACTTCATTGGCATAAATTTCATTGTATTTTTTTCAAAGGATTTTCGTTTTTTATTTTGATCAGTTTGGAAAGATTTTTAATTTCATTTCCATTTTTATTTGTCTCTCGCAAATATTGTAAAATCACTTTTTTTATATGCAAAGTTACCAAAGTACTACCGATACATCAATTTAGCCAATGAATAAATAAAAAAAAAAAACAATTTATTTATAAAGAGCGTATATCGATGTTTTTTACGCTCATACTTATTTTAAAATGAATGTGATCGCATTATTTGCCTCGCGCAAAAATTTAAATTTATTTTTAAAGAACGTTCTTTTATATGCTTAATAAATACATTACAAAAAAAAGAAACACGGTTTTTAGGAAAAGGAGGGCTATGTTTAAAATGTGCCGATCAATTGTTTCTCACCTGCGATCGCTTTCTAGAGACCATGAACCTCTTCTCGGGTGGATAGTAGGCTGGTTGGACGTAGGGCAGGCCGTACTGAGGTGTGCCGTACTGAAGTCCAGTATCGTACTGCTGGCTGCCCATCTGAGATAGATACCGATCGTAGTAATTGGCAGGTCTATTGCGGCTGAGAGTAGCCAAGTCCGAGTTCAACAGTGGTTCATTCGCTGCGTAGCGCTGTTGAGGGTAGCCGAGGGTATTCTCCAGCCATGATGAAACTGTTAGAGGGTCAATTATGTTGGTTGCTTTCATTTTGGCCCAATTTAACTTTCGCGCATTTCTCAAAACTTATTGTGAATATTAGAGTGAAATTTTATGTTACGAATTCTCTCTTTATTTTTTTCACATTCACAACAGGGTAAGAAGAACCGGAACTTTCGTTTAATACAGTTTTAAAATAAATTATTCTATATTTTTTTTTTTTAAATTAATACTAAAATACATTACAAACTTTTTCTATCTGAGAGTTTATTAGAACACTGAAAAAAGGTCAGTAATCACAACTAAATATTAGTTGCTTATCAACTGATATTTAATATTCTTTCAACTAATATTTGGTTGAAACAAGTAAATATTAGTTAAAAAGAGTAATGGTTAGTTGTAACTATTGAACTTTTTTTTCAGTGAACGGATCTCAGATTTGTACGAGATAAATATAGGCTTTGGAGCACAAGTTAAAATAAAAACTAATATTTTTTTAGCGTAATGGTTTCGACAGTGTAAAATGTTGCAAGGTATATATCTGCGCCTAATTACGCCATCTCCTTTTCCCCTTCTTTCAT
Source organism: Sycophila texana (assembly GCA_035582955.1). Classification (NCBI taxonomy): domain Eukaryota; kingdom Metazoa; phylum Arthropoda; class Insecta; order Hymenoptera; family Eurytomidae; genus Sycophila; species Sycophila texana. The sequence goes on along the minus strand of JAWWEN010014875.1, from coordinate 8,621 downwards.
TTTACTTTTTCATTAGACTTTTCATCAAGGAATTTTATATTTCGGTTTACAAAACGTACTAGTCATTACTCTTGTATTCTAATTGTAATAAATTTTAATATTGAGAGTTATTTTAAAGTTGTATGCACAATTTAACTTTTCAAAGACCGTTTTTCTGAAAGTGGCGTTAATAGAAAAAAAAAAAAAAAAACAGATGGCCTACTTCAAAGTGCGTTAACAAGCTTTATGACACTTATCGCATTAAAAAATTCGCTTCCAGTCAAAAACGCAGTATAGCTGTTTTTGCTTATAGAGTGGCGTAATTAGGCGCAGGTATCTTACCAATGAAATATCAATCTTTTGCAATATTTTTTACCACTGAATAAGTAAGATTATACCTCTTGGGTCCTCCTCGAGGGCAATCACGTTTGGGTCGTCCTCGATGCCGTCGAAGTCGTCGCTCCCGTAGTTTTGCCAGTTTCTGCGAGCAACAAGCAAACGAATAAGGGTCTTATTAAAATATTCACGAAGGACAGAGCCGCCGACGTCTCGAGCAGTGTATATATATATATATTTACCCGCGATTGCGACGCTCGCTGTCGTAGAGCGAGAGCAGGGCCAAGAAGTCCTCCGGGTCCAGGTCGGATTCCCGCTTGTAACGCGGCTCCTCGTAATAAGCTGGAGCGCTGAAACATGAAGCGGTGGTGAAGATTCGTTTTTCACGTCCTCTCGAGTCGTAATACGGACGATCATGTTTCTTTGGACTTTAAAGCGCCAATCGAGTCTGAATTTTTACGGCAGGCAGTGGTGGAAAGGGGGGCGTCTCTGCTTTCTCGATCTACCCTTACTTTTTATGCGAGACTGTCTCGGGTTAAGTATAGACTGACGGAAATTTTATGGATTTTCGTGAAAGAAAATATTCTTTCAGTGTCTTTTTTTTTTTGCTTTTTTTTTTAGTGTGAATTCAGTGTGCATTTTCACGGCTGGCAGGTTCCGAAGTCTCGTTTTTTTCTAATCTAGTCTTACTTTTTATATGTGAAAGCCTTGCGATGGGTGAGGGTAGAATGAAATTTTAAGGTTTTTCTTGTGAAAGAGAATGTTTTCGTTTCGGATTTTCGCGAGACTGAAATAAACTAAAGTGTATGTTACGTCGGTACACACATTATTAAAGATCATATATAATTTGGACGTAGGTGCTTTATTATTTAAAGCTTATATGAAAATCTTTCGTTTTAAAAAAGTTTTTATATGATGATACATGTGTTTTTTTTTTAAATTAAACCGTGATTGAAGTCTTATTCGTTCCCAGAGATAATTTTCTCGTGAAAATTCATTTCATATAAATCTCTTTAAAATTGCCATGATTTTTCCGCTAAAGTTTGCGTTACGGCGAGTGGTCTATAAATTATGAAATTTTTCCCGCGATTTTTACAGTTTTGAATTATTTTCTGAGTATGTTAATTGTCAACGTAGAAATAAATTTTATACAGTTCGTCTTTCTTTTATAAAATAACCCATTAAAAGCTTTTTTGCTGTATGTTATGTGTCGTACTATTTTACGTAACTGCAGGAATTCTCTCACTTTTGCAAATATAATTAATCGAGTTCCCATTACGTAAATCGTAGGATTAGATAACAAAAGCATGCATAACATTCTATATAATATCGATACACTATATAAAATCAGTTAATTGATCATATAAAAGAAAAAAAAATTGAGATAATAAAGTTCAGTACCTCTATAGATATAAATCGTATAACCGGCTCCACCTCCGTTTCATCAAACGAAGAAAAACGCGCGGATGTGAAAATGTCGCGGACACTCGAGAGAAAGGAATAAGGTCGGAGTCACGTACAAAACGTACAGCGCCGTCGGCTAATGTCCTGAGGAGTGTGCTTTTGAGCTTGCGACGTTTAATGGCCGCACTCGACTCGCGGTATAAGTTCGCTGTACATCAGTCGAGGTCTTAGCGATAGAGTCGCAGTTCTTTGCGCCATACCTTGGCTGCAGCTCCAGCGAGTCGGCTTTAGCGCACGGCGCGCAGATTTTTCGAGCTTTCACGCTCCCTTTGTTAATAATTACTTGAGTTACTCAGTTTTTATTGCTCGGAAGAAGGGGCTCGAGGTGAAAAATAGAAGGGATTTAGTATGCGGACTGTGTTTTGAATTTTAAATGAGAGAAATATGTTTAAAGTAGTTATGCAATTTTTTTTTTAAATTTTGAGCTTGAAATACTGAGAATAAAGTTCTGTTGCCGTATAATAAAATCTGATGTATCTCGAGGGACATTTGTTACCGTGAATATAGTGAAACTATATTTCAGCTGTGAACAATTTTCGTGGAAAAGAGAAAATGAATTTTTTTAGAGTTAAATAAGTTATATAATAAACATTGTTTTTATGGTTCAGCAACAAATGGAATGCAATAAATAAAGTTTTTATACGGCTAGACCGATTCACTTTATCGTTATAAAGGTATTTCAAGAAACAAATGAAGTTTTCGTTTGTTGTACGATCGTATAAATATTAAAAAATGACATTACACGGAATTATAAATTCAATGTGATTTTACTAATCGTATTATAGTTCATTAGTGCCGGAAGAGGAAGTACTGCAAATTAATGAAATAATAATAATAATAATTATTATAATAATAATTATTATGTATATATACATATCTACAGTTTCTCGTACGTATGATAATTAGGTACACCTGCAGATATTGCATTAAACATTAATTAACAGTGATTATAGTCTTGAAAATTTCTATTAATTTAACAACCGACCAAATAGAACGGATTACGCTGAAGCGGGTTTTCCTAAATGTCACTTATCCCTATTTATCCCACAACTTACAGCGGGGTTCCCCCTGCTCCGCAAGCCTAACCCCAGAGAATTAAATTGTTGGCCAAAAGATGGATAGGACGGATTTAAGTAAGCTATAAACGAGAAAAATGACAAAAAGAGGTATATAATACACACTGAATGAAAACCATCAAACACACACAGCCTACGCACTGATGATCCAGACACATCCCGGTTGAAAATAGAAACGTTGAAAATTAATGTTGAATATTGAAAATCAACTTTGTTGTTGAAAAACCTTGGTTTTGCTTGATTTTCAATGTTTATTTCAACGTTCCCTTATAAACGTTGAAAATCAACGTTGAATCTTGAAAATGAACGTTAACGTTATAATGAAACGTCGAAATAAAGATTGAAAATCAAGGTTTTTCAACGTCAACGTTGATTTTCAATGTTCACCACTATTTTCAACCGGGATTTATCAATTTTTATTACCTAACAAAAATCGACTTACGTAATATTGGAATATGGGAAGCAGGTGTAAATAAATGCAAGTATTTTTTTTTTAGTGTGTTCTCTCTACTGCTGACAGAGTTAAACTGAACGACACCGCATTACAACTTACTGGAGCTCACTTTAGGTTCTAAATCTCAAAAATGTTTATCAATTGCGATGTTTAGGATTCCTTTCGAAAGAAAAAGGATCAGTTACTTTCTAGCGTACTCATCATTTTACGACCTACGACCTCATACGAATTTATCACTGCGGAGAATTAACTTTAGAGTAACATCCAGTGGAAAAGTTTATTAATTTTTGTATATAAATCAAAATACACAATATCCTGACTGACTATGAGACGAGGAGAGGGTCTCAACTCCGGATCACCAATTTGGGTGAACCTTTGGATACGGTTTTCTAGTAGCAAATAATAAAAGAAACTACCATTAGTTTAATCCCCCAGGCCTTTATTTAGCAGATATAGCTCGTTTTTTTAACATTAAAGATTATACCTATATCTACGATTTTTTATTCATTGCGCATACACGGAGAGAAATTTATATCAAAAATTACCGTTGTTTTGACGGTAACCATGGACTTTTTTGTCACGTCAGCACTGGTTACAGATGACATTTTAAATTTTATTTTATCAGCAATAATTTTTACTGTAGTGTCACAGTATTTTTTCTCTGCTCAGGAAAATGTCAAAAAACATAACCTTAATATTATATTTAACTCCACTTTTGGAATGCGCAATCAATTTGTACACATTGTACAAATTATAAAAACAATTTAAAAAATTGTAAGAATAATTAGAATTGGATAATTGATACCGAAAGTCGTATATTTTTATTATTAAAATGTTTTCACAACAACATTTCACAACTTATATAAAAATAACGTCTACATAATAATCACAACTATATAAAAGAAAAAATCATAATGCAAATATTTAAAATTTTTAATTTTTATTTGTATACATATTAATATTAATGTAAATTACAACCAATTTTTTATAATAAATTTTTCACCGCTCGGTACTTTTACCGAATGCGTTACAAAAACTCCGCATAAACTACTTTGATTTAAGACGTCCCAGGAATAATGTAGATCAGTTACTTCATACAACTCCATATGTTCATCTAAATACACATTTTTGTAACACCTTGAAACTATATAATGATCATTTTTATAAAGTAAAATTACTTCTATTATATAAAAACTAGGTCCTTCTTCAGTTGGTATCATTAAAATACTTTCTCTTACTATGTCTTCACCTTCAAAACTAAAACTCTTTACTACAGAAACTTCTAAAGAATTCTGAAGTTCTTCAGGTAAATAACAATAAAAAGAAGCTATGTTTGGAATATCATGTATATTCTGTGTTGATATTAATCTTATACTATCATCAATATCATATACTATCATTGCTCATATATGAGCAATGCTAATCTTTGTAGTGATATCTGCTAAATAAAGGCCTATGGGATTAAACTAATGGTGCTTTCTTTCATTATTCAATACTAGAAAACAATATGCAAAGTTTCAACCAAATCGGTGATCCGGTGGTGTGACACTCTTCTGGTGAATGTATATCCTCCGCGAGCCTATAAATTATTGGATAATCACCGCACAGCCTACGTGGTGCTCATCCCAGTGGCGTCACGGCAGACGTAGACGCGGGCTCGTTCGGCTTGCGCGTAACGTTTCATTCAATTTGAGGGAAGGTTCATTGAGGCCGCGAGTGGGCGTTCTCGCCGGAGTTCCGGCACATTCGGCAGTCAGGCGCGCGTGCAGGTTCAGAGGGAAGAGGGAGGGAGGAGGGTGAGAGGGTGGCGAACCAACGACCGCATCGGCTGCCCCACCCCGGTCCTCTCTAATCCCTCATTTTTCTTCCCCTCGCGCGAGCCGCGGATCGATCGCCTCCCGCGGGACTGCGGCACCGTCAGCTGGCGCGCCATCCTCCTTCCCGCGACCCACTTTCCTCGCTCACGCGCGGCGCTCCATTCAGAATTTTCGAGCCCCGGTATACGGAGCCTCCTTCCCCTGCTACCTACGCCCGAGCGCCTGCGGATCCTACCCCCACTTCCTATACTTGCGCTCGACTCGCGGTAGGGGAGAGTGGGAATAGTTATACTAGGTTAAGAAAATGTTGGTAGGACTTTCGCCATTCTCGATCTGCGGAAATTCGATATAGGGAATCCTGCCTCTCTAAATATGAATAAGTTAAATTTACCTCGAGTAAGTGAGAATAGTGATAGAAAAATCTAGGAGAGCTTCCTTCATTCAGGAAATTCTCCTAAAAATTAAAGGAAATTCTTCTTTTTCGTATATATCAATTAGTGTTTCTTATAAAAGAATAAGAAAACCTCCAAATGGAAAAGGAGAAACTCCTAAACGAAAATGGAGCAGCTCCTAGACAATAAAGGAAATCCGCCTTTCGTTTAGGAGTTGCTCCTTTTTCATTGAGAAATTTCTCCTTTTGCGTTTAGAAGGTTTTCCTATTTTTTTAAAGAGAAACACCTGTTATACGAAAAAGGAGAATTTCCTTTACTTTTTGAGAGAATTTCGCGAATTTTAAGGAAGCTCCTTTAGATTTTTCTATCAGTGTATACGCTTATAACGTAGGATAAGTGTACATTCACTTATTCGAAGTGAATTTCATTTATTCATATGTAGAGCTTGACAGTCTCCAAAATATGCCTCCAGGATGCAACAGGATTTGCAGCAGAATCCTGTGATACTCTGCAAAAATCTTAGAGGATGCCAGACAGGATTCCTGTTGGAGAAGCAAAGAGGATGATTCGATCAAGTGAGTTCAATATATTTCCCTCCCTGCACCGTACGAAGAATGCAGTAATTTCGACACGGTTGCAGTAAAAAATAGTGTACACACTATGGGAAAGTATTAAATGAATCTAAGTTTGAAATCCCTTGGGACTGCAAAAGGCTGCATATCTGTCCTGAAGTTTTGAACTTGAAAGGATACAAGTTCGAAAAGTGAAAAATGTTATTTGCAGAGAGGAGAAAAGAGAAATTCTAAGAAAAGCATCAACTCCTTAAAGAAAAAGGAGCGAAAGATCTGTAGAGCGTTGTTCCTTTATCAGCTAAGAAAAATTCCTTCCTTTCAAAGAAATTTCTATACGTTTCTGGGATAACGGATAAACTTCCTCCTGAGAAAGTAAAAACAAAAAAGGAAATTCTCCACAGTTTTTTGTATCCGTGCCACGCTGCATTCCCGGAAGACATATATTTCCCCTGTGCTTATCGCATGTGTTATACGTGATGGATTCCAGGCGGAATTAGTCAGTTGCCGAGAAATTCGTTATTTGGATGCAGCGTGCGCGAGAAACTCAGGCGCAGTCGAGCGGGATTACCTTTTGCACGCATATCCAATGTTTGTCCTCGACTGAGAATGGACGCGACCGCCGTAATGCGCCCGTGAAGGCTCGCCCTTGTTTGCGTCGCGCGGCATTCACGAATGTTTGCGATTCCCGACGTGCCGCGACCCCCTATTGCATTTTCATAAGGGACGGACTAAATATCGTCGCGAGCTGATTTTTAGTCATAGCGGCATATAGGATCGGGGGACTGCGGAAAATTGCGCGAATAAATTTAATACGGTATAGAAATTCACTGCTCCTGAATAAGGTCGATTAATTTAACTAAATGTGAAGTCGTACTGCAGGGTGTGAGATAATTATTAAAGTACTGCACTATTATATTATCTAGATGCGGAAAATCGTATTATTTTTCTCTTAAAAAAAAAATGGTCGGTAAGAAATGGAGGTAAAATAGAAACGTATAATCTTTAGATTTGTAGTCTTACCAGCTTCATCTTTTTCTACTTATCTATACTTATTGATGTCTCTTATTGGAACTCGGAATTATTGGATAGAAGAAAAATTAATTTCATATAAATCTCGTTAAAATTGCGATGATTTTTTTTCCTAAAATTTTCGTTACGACGAATGGTCCATTCAATAATACAAAATCCGGAATGTTTTTACAGATTAGGATTATTCTTGTACACTCGCCTCGAATTGAAACTCGAAGAACAATTCAAATATTTTCATGCGACGTTGCAAATTTTTAAATTGTTCTTCGAGTTTCAATTCGAGGCAAGTGTACTTTCCATGTCTTACAAGGGATACGATTTGTGGTCTGACATAACCCGTCTGTTTTCACTTGTCGATGATTCTTGTTGACATTATAGGCTGCATCTACTTATTTATATCTTTTGTTGAGAGTTAAGATTATATCAAAATTATTATTTTTTTTTTTTTAAATTTGATCTTTGGAATATTTTTAACTTTCCTATTCTAAAAAGTAAGAAGAAGGAAATATGAATCAATCTATTGATTACATTCATTTGTTAAGATATTTTAAACCTAAATGGTAATGTCTTTAATACATGCAAGTTACTTCAAAGCGAGTGCCGAAAATTTACTACGACCAAAATCAACAGATGTATAATATGCCTATAGATTTTCGTCCTTGTCGATTTTCTACACAACGTGTTTGTATCAATGAAAAATGCAAGATCCGCCCTTCGTCGTTACTGCGACTCATTTCTATCCTCGCAAGAATCACAAGGGCATTATAGACGCCCACCAATTTTTTCATTAAATCCTCGTCTCAAGTCGGAAAGGCTCGCCACGTGTACATCGTGCACAAAAGGACAGCCCACCCACGCAGCCAGCAGTGGAAGCGCGGAGAGGGAGCCCGGCCAAGATCTTTGTATACCCCCGGCACGTTCTTACGTCACGGCGACGTTCGTCGGGTAGGCGCGTATAGACAGGGCACGCGCGCCGCCGCATATCCGATCGCACTCCGGGGGAGGGGAGGGGTAAGACGCATTGCTGACGCAAATTGTTGCTGGTGAGGCGTCGCTATTTTTGGCGGGGTGTGCGAGAACTCGAAGCACATCCTCACTTTCGAACTTATAGATGCTAAAGATGCCGATGGTTATTTAGGTATAAGTTACACGCTTATGTACATCTACCTGGTCTCTATATACGTTGTCTATTGGCTAGGCTTGGGATTCGGATGATTATATTTTCGGGATTTTTCTTTTAAATGGGTGGATCCGAAGGTAACGAATTAAGAGTTGGTAAATTGTAATGGCGTTATACTGTTAAATTTATTGTTGCTTCAAGAGGGGGCGTTGCTTTTTAACATTAAGGACGTTCAAGAGGCTGCAGTGGTGCTCAACTTGGTTAAACTGTAAAAATTGTCATTAAAAATTACCATTTACGGTGGAAAATATTATTTAGTATATACATATCACTAGAAAAATATTAAAAAACTTATGGCATAAAAAAGAAGGTATCAATACGA
>JAWWEN010014864.1:6329-21795 GCA_035582955.1 Sycophila texana | reverse complement strand
CATCACAGCTGTCCGAACCTACCCGAGCTTTGATGATTAGACACTTGTAAATAAATACAGTGGTGTCTCTCAGATTTGCGGCACAGGTCGGGCTCGAACCGGGAACCTTCCGATTAGGAGTCCAACACTCTACCGACTGAGCCATCGCCGCTCATATTGTAGGACTTTCTTAGGTATGGAAATGAAGGAAGCTAACATTTTATACAGAACCTTTGTAGAAATTAGATTGGGATATGTTACCATCAGGATTAGGAAGAGACTTTTATTGACTTATTCTATAAGGTATGTCCATCCATCTATAAGGTATAACGAAATTCTGCCTAGATCCGTGATAGAGTGAGTCAGATTAGAACATTTTTTTGTTCAGTTGAAAAATTGAAGAAAATTTACTATTTCAATGAAATCACTAATGAGAACGTACCATACGCTCATATATAGACTTGTGTTTTATCAAATAACTTGGAACTAATGAGCAAGGAGTTTAATATAAGACAATCAAACTACAGATACCCACATGAATCTTTAAAGTAATTTATGAGAAAATTGAAAAATTGAACGCAGTGTCAAAAATATCATCCTCAGATAACTCAAAAATCGAAAGAAATTCGAGCCATCTGTCTGATCAAGACTTTCTTATGAAGACAGAAGAGGAAAAGCGTTTCATCCCAAAAGCATCAGAAACATATACGGTTGGGTGGAGAAAGTGTCAATCAATAGTTTGCTTGAAGAAGATATTTTGTTTGAGAAAGGTGTGGAATGAAATTGTTCTAGATAACAAATACATGTCCCTGATGATTCTCTACAGCAATCGAAGAAAAAAAAATGAACTCCGAGTCAAAAATATCGTCAGATAACTACAAAACAGTCATGCTCCGACTTCCTTACTAAAGCAGAGGAGGAAAAACGGCGTCATCCCAAAAGCATCAGAAGGATATGCAGAAGGCTTCTCTCGAGCTCATCGCGTATATCCGGCCTATTAAGGCTCGCCCCTCGATTGTTCCAGCCCCTCATAGGCAGACACTTTAGAGCTCGAGTTGGAAAACGGCCGGGCGACGCGTATAATTAACGAGCGGGGGTTAAGGAAGCTGAGGATGACAGCACCGGCACAATAACGCCACCACCCGAGTGTCAGATATACGCAGCCCTTTTCATCGCCGATGCGTCTAAGCCGATTTTCGACAATAGATGCTTCCTCCCACATAATCTCTCCAGAACACTTTTTACTTACACATGTACAAGAGTTCTTTTTTTTTATCAGCTACGGTTAATTTTCAACAAAATATAACAACAGAACAATTGAATAAGAAAAGTTCTTTTTCAAATTGTCCGCTCTCGCTTTTATTCCTCCTTTAATGAAATTAATAAAAAAAAACAATGTCTTCATCACTGAGAAAGGCTGAAAAATAGCACGCGACTCGATCTTGCACGGAATATACCCAATACTTCCGCACTGGTAAAGGTCATTCAGAAAATTCGTTTTCGGTGGCGAACTTAAAAGGGCCGGGGTTTAATAGAATTGTTTACACTTCGGTTGTGCAAAGGGCGATTCCGAAGAGCAAGACCAACGATCCCGCTCTGAGAAACCGCATGTATGAGCAAGCGAATCGCAGGGGCGTGAAAATCGGTGCGCACGTGCGCGAGTGCACACGCACGCACAGTGGGAAATCTGCAAAATGGCACGCTTCTGACGCATCGCCATTACTTTCGGCCCAGGGATCTTATTTTTCACTTTTTAACGTCTGTAGGATGGAGTTTAGAAAAGTGTTTCTCGAAAATACTCGATATCCTTTCTTTTTATTGACATCTCCTTTGTGTTAATTCACAATTGCAAATTAATAAAGTGTTATGTAAGAATTTTTTAAATAATACAGTGCTTAATAATACATTAATAACATTTTTAATTGAATCATGTAAATCACAATCACTTATTTGTAGGGCGACCTTCAATTTTTCAACAGTGAAAAATATTTTTAAATATACCTTATTACAATCGAAAGGAAGAAAATCGAAAAAATGCACAATAATCGTAAGAAAATTTATAAAAAGGAACTCAACATTCACTACGAGAATAAAAATCTATTGACAACTGTACCGAGGTTCTGCCGCGAGTATGGCGTAGTGGCCGACAATAAAAGTCGAATAGCCCGGGCGGTGCTCGGAATCGGGCGAAACGATCGCTCGATTCACGGGGGGCACGGGTGCGAGGCACACAGCTGCGCATACGCCGGGGGTCCCCCGTTTCTTTTCTCGTCTTCGACGCCGCCCGTGGGGGCCACCTCGTTATCACCGATTTCCGCGCGGCCTCCCTACTCCCCTGCGTGCCGGCGAAAAAAAAGGAGCGAGCACCGCCCCTCGCTGCGCCGTAAACATGCGGAGCATGGGAAAAAAGTGTCACGCGAGGAGGCACGTACGAGCTCGAGGATCGCTCTGCTTTTTCGACAGCCAAAGCGCCGAGGAGCGCTTTGGATATCGTTAATTAAGACCGGCAAGGACTCTGAGAAAAGTCTGCTTTTGCGTCGACTTTATTGTTTCGCGATTGAGAGCTTTGATGTAACCTTATTTTTAGATTTCATGTGAGATGGATATGAGGATGTAGATTCCCTGGTGGAAAAGGTTTTGTTTATAAATGTTCAAAAACTCATAACTGTTTAAAAATATTTAAAATTGTTAAAGTGTGTTTATTTCTGGTCTATTTCGATAAAAATTAAGAACAATATTAGGAAAAATGTTCTTAGTAATAACAATATAGACACTGAAAATATCTAATATTATTATAATCTAATATTTTTAAAAGAAATTGGTTCAAATTTCGTATGATTCAAATTAAATCTTATTTAAATAGCAGTATAGAATAAAATAAACTCTTCGAAAACCTGAATGATACCTAAGGTTGATAAACCTGATAAGGTTACAGAAGAGTTTACTTCCCCTTAGTGCTTTAAAAATGATAAATTTGCGTTTCTTCGTTAGAGCAGATTGTACGGTCATAACAATTATATGAAGACGACATCTAGCAGCGAAAATTAAAAATTCTGGTAAACCATTAATGTCACCATCCTTGCAGGTTTCACGTCTAATCTGTTGCTGTTTTCGTATTCATTTTAAAAAGTATCTTTCTCAAAAGAGGGAGAAATAAAATTCAACCAATTAATTAATTTTTGTTACAGTCATGACTTTTCTGAGAAGGGACATAAAGGTTTCGAATCACATTGGCTCATATTTCAACAGGTACAATTAAAAATCGTTTGCGTTAAAAGACCTATCAAATTTGTTCGTCGACGCGCCTAAACAATGCCTTACAAAATTCAAGTCGATAATCGATTCATTTCACTGGTATACCCGCAAGCGAGAGCACCATTAACAGTCGCAACCGAGACGCGGGCAAATCAGCTGTCAAGCTTCGGCCTAAACGACGTATCTCGCATTTCCCTTGGCGAAGGCGAGCCGATCAGCGACAAAAGTGGGCTCCGGGGAGTCTGTCTCTGCCCAAGTGGACAATGAACGCTCGGGAGCGTGTGCGCGTGCGGGAGAGCGAGAGAGAGAGAGAGAGAGGATATTGTTTTCCCTGACTTTTATATCCCCGGCGTTCATTATTTCGCGCGATCATTGTTAGCGTTATTACCATTATTTGGACGGGGCCGTCTCGGGTTTCGCGGACGTCATTGTGCGGACGGGAGAAACCGTCGGCGGCGTCGCGCATACTGTGAACGTTCGTTATATTGAGCTTCTCAAAAAGTCGCCGCGTCGCGCAATCGCAGAACCACTGACAGCTCACCACCGCCACTGTTCCGCAGTCGCTTGTCCAATCAATTAGTATGGGAGTTTTTTCGCAGATGCTAGGATTAATGCAACTTCTACTGAATATGCGTTCTTTTTCCCCTTTTTTTAAAGTGCAGTAATAGTAATTGCAAGAATTCTAAAATGTTTGATTAAATTTCGAAATCCTCTTCTACTGAACCTGAAAGCAAAGTCAGCAATCGCTAATTTGATTCACTGGTGGTTCTAATTATTGTTTTCACTTGCGTTGGTTGATTCTGATGTAATGTCATCGTGACAGTCCCTATATATGTCTGTAAGTTATTAAGCACTCCTTAATAGTATACAGAGCAAATAAGAAGAGATTTTTTATAATTAAGATTCTGACCAGAAGCCTTAAGTACTGGCAACAGTTTTTTTAATCAGAATCTGAACAACTCTCTGTTCAAAAAATACGATCTGACGTTTGTGGGCTAGAGTTCTATGATGGATTAGCGTTGTTTGAAGGTCCCGTGTAGAAACTTGATGGAGGATGGGAAAATCTTATCGAATTTTGATTGGATGTTGTCCCATTCTTATTCACAGGACCTTATGAAGAATAAGGGATTCTGGTCGATCTGAACCAGGTTAGTCCTACTTAGGATTGTCTTTTTATGATGACACCATGACGAAAAAAGGATGCCAGCAGAATGCAATAGTTAATAAGGTAGATTAGAGGTACCCAATAACCCAGCGTGTATGCTAGGTTCGTCAGAATTATGGTCAAATGTCTGTAAATTGAATGGTCAGTAAAATTAATTGTTCAGGAAAGGTAATTAATCTTTTTGAAGGGATTGAGAGTAGTGAAAGTAAAAAAACTATCTAATTCATACCTATCGGTAATTTCTTTTATTATCTGTCACAGTAACAACATTGTTTAATTGAAAAAATTGTTTTATTTTCTACGTAATCGTACAGTAAACAACGAAATGTCAAATTCACTTGCGGTGTAGACAAGTGAAAAAAAATCAAACGGTGAAAGCTCCCGAAATAAACGACTCGAAACTGCCGGTGATTTCACAATATTTTCGATGACACAAAAGCCCCTCGACATTAAATTGTCACCTACACGAATTAGAGAGAGAGAGAGAGAGAGAGAGAGAGAGAGAGAGAGAGAGAGAGAGAGAGACGAGAAAGAGAGAGGGAGAGAGAAGTGCAGTGTTCCTCGGTACAATGGGAAACTAAAAAGCTGAGGTCCTCGAGTAACAATGCGGCCGTCCGTGAGCAGGAGCAGCCAGCAACCGTCGCAACGTGCCAACTGAGATTGACCTTTTTTTCGTTCGAATCAGGTTCGCCTCGCGAAACTCGAACCCGGTTATTATGCATCTACATTGGCCCTACTATTTCACAATTTTATTCCCGAATGTTGCTCAGCATCAAATGCATACATTTTTTAATTAAAACGTACAAAGCTCTTCTTTTTAATATTCGATCAACGTAATTGAAAAAATCTGAATATTCAGATTTAAGAGATCAATCACATTAACCTATGATCAATAAAGATCATTTTCTGTTACTACTAACCATCGTATCAAAAAAGGAAGAGCTTACCAGAACTTGCAAGGTTGAACAAAAAAAAATCGTCTTACACGATCGGTTCAGTGGCTGATCCTCAAAGTGCCGCCCGAGAAAAAAAATCTCTTCCAGGCCAAATAAATCCGATATCCGGCTGCACCACTGATGGATAAAAAGTCCATTCTTCGTATCAAAATATTTGCTCCCATCGACGATCCCGCGACCAAACAACACACACACTCCACTCGGCCCGTCTTGATTTTTCATTTAAACTGTTCCGCCGATCGCACTGCCTCTCCCTTTTTCTCCTCTCGGCGTCGAGAGCCGCAGCGGCGGCTTTTGCTCATTCCATAGTCGCGAGAGTCGGCTGGGGAGGCGTACATACGCGCATGCGGTGTACTTAGAGACTGTGCACGGCGCACGCCCCCGGCTCCCCGAACAATGAGGCGGCGACAAAGGCGTTCTCTCTCTCTCTCTCTCTCTCTCTCTCTCTCTCTCTCTTTCGAGGTGTACTTGTGCGCGTCTGTTTCGCTCTCCAGGGGCCGGGAATTTGAAATCTCGGCGCTCCCGGGGTGAATCGTCGCTTTGCACGAAACGAATGCCGGTAATGTACTTTAAGAACGATTCTTCTGTTTAGTTAGATTTATTTAGTAAACCTGGAGATAATTTGTTATTTAAAAAATGATATAATATCAATGAAAAGCTGTGTATTGTTTTTTTTTTTTTTTATTTTAACATGGATACCACATGGATTTTCACATGGATTCTACATAGATTTTTTTTGTGGAAATCCATGTAGAATCCACTTGAAAATCCGTTCAAAAACGCCACCTATATAGATTTTTACGTGGAATATACTAAGGATTTCGCAAGAAAATATATATGAAATCCATGTGAAGATCAATGTAAAATCCACGTGAAAATTCGTTCCAAAATCTTACACAGATTGTTACGTAATTTTTTACCATGCCTGTCGTTTTCAGCAGGTATTCACAAAAATGTAATGGTTTTAAAATTAATGGAATGTTCACAGGATCAGAATTGCACAGTAGTAAACCCGCAAGATGTAGCGAGGCAGCGAAAGAGTAGATACCGAGGAGAGCAATGCGTAAGAAACCAGATCTCGAAATTTACGTCTCAAGGAGGCGAAGAGAGGGAGAGCCGCCGAAGGAGTGAGAAAAAGTGCCCGGGGCACGTGCCACTCTGGGCGGTGGCGGATGCACACAATACGTGCGTCTTGAGACGCGCGCGCACGCGGCCCAAATGGCACGCGAGACTTCCGGCAGTGGGGTATCGGATTCGCAATGCAACGCGTCTCAATGGAACGCGAACGGAAGCTGCGCTGGTAATGCAAGACCCAGTGAAGGAGACCCCCGGCAGCCGGCCGTGCCACCGTCTATTACTCCACGAGCAGTCCTGTCTTATATCTATATATATTCTTCGATCCGTCTTGCCTTATGTTTTGACTTGCTGCATGACTGGGGAGATCTTAGGGTGCTGATGAAAATTTTTTGAAACGTTGATTTCAAGCTCCAGAAGCTTTTATTTATTCACTACTTTTTAGACAGGTCTTGCTTAAAGTTGAGAGTTGAGTTGTTACTTATAAATTAGATCTATGCGAGACAGGAGAAGCTTCGAAATGACCCTATCTATTAACACCTTCAACTTCCTAATTTATCAATAAATTAATAATGAATTGTTTTTTCTGTGCACGTGTGTGGGGGACTCTAGTGTTCTCTATAATTTACCCTCAATATAAAATATCGAATACTACAACATCAGATTTAATTGGTTGAACACAGTCTCTTTGGCCGGCAAACTTGATAAAGAAGTGAGAACTCCTCTGTGAATTCAAATAACCACCCGCGTTCCCAAGTGCAGCCACCCACCCACACCCACACGTCCAGCTCTATTTGTCGTAGTTCTCGGTTCTTGCAGCAAAAGAGCGTCAGTTGTCGCGGAGCGCAAGAGCGAAATCTTACTTGCCAGACGAGAAACAAAGAAAAGAACACCGAGGGTGTACGTGTACACAAGAGAAGATGAGAGAGAAAAGGGGTGGGGGGTGGGGGTGTACCTCGCTAGTTTTATTACGTGCACGAAAGAACGAGCCAAGTAGGCGCGGGCGAAGAGAAAAGAGAGGCAAGGATATCAAGAACGCCACGTCCCAGACGCTGCCGTAGCTGCTCTCTTAAGTCCTCGACGTCGCCGTCGCTCGCGCGCACCGGTCTTTGCCCTTTTCCATGCTTCTCTTTGCACGCGCATACCGCCTCCTCCCTCCTTTTCACTCGACAGACGTCTTGCGTCTTATTACCGCCGGCCGGCCTCCGCTGTACCTACCAACTGCACGGTTGATCTCTCGCCATTGTACCTGGGGAATGCTGCTGCATTATGCCGCCTGAGGGGCCCCTTTTTTCCGTCCGCCGCCCTTTCCTTCCGCGACGGGGCGGGTGCGTAGTAGCACCGGAAGTATCGATAGACCCGGGCAGTCGAGGCCAGTTCTTGGCTTTTGTTTGCTCTTGGCGCACGACGCCGGGTAAGCCGTGGCTGC
This sequence comes from Sycophila texana, assembly GCA_035582955.1. Taxonomy (NCBI): domain Eukaryota; kingdom Metazoa; phylum Arthropoda; class Insecta; order Hymenoptera; family Eurytomidae; genus Sycophila; species Sycophila texana. The sequence continues at coordinate 13,937 of JAWWEN010014864.1, read as the reverse complement.
TTTCATGTCCCAAGCGATTGTAGGTTAAGTATCTTTTATAGGCTGATTTTGCTTTTTAGACCTAGATCTGACGTTTGATTGCGTTGGAGCTGTGAGTTCGGGAATATAGCAGTCAAGAATTTTTAGAGCTCGAGGGGATTAAATGTATTGAAGAGACGAGAATTTTTAGCGACTTCGTTACGGTTAGTTAATTTATTTGCATTCTTTTGAACGAGTGATTTTTATTTATTTAATTTATTTTTTTACTTTTATTTTTTTTATAATATTTCAATGGAATATAACGTCCTTTTACAAACAAATATTTAACATCAGGATTAATACTAACTAAATTTTTATTTATTTATTTAATAATAATTCGACTAGAAGTCCTTATCATATAAAAATTTTTAACATCGTGATTAAAAAATCTATCACGTTTCACGTTCTGTTCATTTTAATCGACCATTCTATGCATGATTAAAATCAGAGAAGAAAATCAACAGAATACGTGATAATTTGTACCCAATTTTTATCATAATTTTTGGAGCATACACACACACGAATGTCGTTACCATTTAAAGTATAAATTTTGTAAATACTTTCAATTGAATGCGATAAATTAAAACATAAAATTGCGTAGCATGAGTTGATAGCAATATTCCTCAAATAACTAAATCGAATTCCCAGAGTAAATAAACCTTCTGCATAAATTATTCATAACACCACATTCAATCTACTGAAAATATGACAGGATTTAAAGCCCCTGTTTAACCCCATAAAAATTCAATTCGCAATGCCTATATAGTATTACACTGTATTGACTGTATAGTCACGAGCATCGCGCATCAGGCACGGAAAAGATCTCAAGCTTCGATTGGAAAACAATTACCCGAACACGAGGACGAGCATACCGAATCAACATCGCGCTGTACACGGTCTACGAGGCTATATACCGCGAAATAGGAGAGGACACGCGAGGCTCTCCTCTCTTTCCTTATTGCTTTTCTTATCGAATATATATCGCGCGTTATGCGCGAACTAGGGGTGCGTGGGACTATTTCGCTCTCCCCCTCGATCCATTGATAAGCACGTCAAATCCGCCAGCGACACTCGCTCGGATAGTCCCAATTCACGAAATCGCGTTCTTGGCCTGCAGTCGTATTTTCATGCTCGGCAATAATTTACAATGTTGATTTATGATTTTGAAGCTTTCACGGACTATTGGAAGTCATCGGTAGTATGTAGGAGACCTTTTTCGCTTTTACATAGATTTGAATTAAATTAATTACCTACGCGACAATGAAATATTTATGCGGCGAACTAGATATCATTCATCCAACGAATTGAAAATTCTAATACTTGAAAAAGAATAAATTAATTACTGATCGAGGCCTCTATTAGATGTTTAAAACATTGCGATTTTTGCAATTCGTCTGAAGCGTGAGACTTCTAAGTCACTTCAAGCATGAACAATGTACTTCGTAATCCAAGATGTTCATTTTGTATTATGCGCGGCATTTGGAAGCTTAATTACCGTACTCAATTCCGATCACCAGTTTAGCTTTGCAACCTTGTAGTCATTGAATGCAAAATGCTTTGTTGCAGTGAACCACTTCAAATTCGCAGATTTAATCATATTTGCATCATCGCGATACTACACATTGTCTACTTTGGAAAACACAATTTCAAAAATAGATAAGATTTGTGATTCATTTCCGTAGCAGTCCATATTAAACTTCTGGAATAAGTTTAAAATCTTAAGTTTGGCGTTTAACTGGTGAAAGCGAAATGCCGTTTATAAATTAATTTAATAACTACCCTTACTAATTTCACATAAAGAGGATTGCAAAAGATTTTCATGACAGAAATATCATTGAAAAATTGTGAGTCAATTCGAAAATCTATAAGAAATTATATTTTTAAAAATAATTAAAAGTTCGAAGAAATCACTGAATATAAATAGACAGAAAATATTTTCAAATATTATTGAAAAATAAATTAATGCTTTGAAGTAAGCAATATACATTACCAAGACGGCAGTCCTCGATAAATCAATAAATCGATTAGCACCCTCGCTATAACCATCCAGACAAATGACTCGATATCGATCGCCCTTCGAATGCATTCTGGTGGTAAAAGACACTGCAGCGAATGAGATATATGAAGACTGCGCGACTCTTAACATTCGGACTCGTGGTCAACGTTGAAGTAAAACGACGGAATACTGGAACCCAAACCTCGGCGAGATTTCGATCCGGCAAACGCTCGAATTTATTCAAATGAAATTCACGATTGTACACCGCAGCTGCAGAGCCGCGCGTATTATGTTGGTGGAGGAGAAGGGAGAGAAGGCGGGGGCAGAGGGTCAGCCTTGTAATCTTATTTCAAAGTAAAGGTGCACAATTCGCGGCTTGTCTGAAAAAGAAAAATTTCGGTCGGGATGCATTTATAGTTTACGATCATCATTACTTACCCTCTAAATTTATTCCAGTGAAATCCCACTGAATTTCAAAGCATTGACATCATTTCGACTGAAAACCAATGAAGTTTCACTCTTTTTCAGTCAAAAGTGTAACGTCACTGCTTTGAAATTCAGTGGGATTTCACTTAATTAGCAAGTTACTGCAAGTCATTCAGCAAAAAAGTTATCTTACTTCACTTTTTATCGATTAGAGAATTTCTTTAATATCTACCCTAAATGAAGCAGTATTTATTGAAGACAAGGAATGTCCTGATTTTACAGCGCAAGTCTATCTCCTGCACAATTACCAATAAAATGTAGAAACAATTAATCTGGAAAGCAGTTATTTCCACCCGAACTTTCATGATAAACTCGCCAAATCTTGGTCCAGCAAATTAATTATTTTCGCCCAACTTTCATGATAAACTTGCTGGATTTGGTCCAGTGTAAAAATAAGTGCCAGTATATTAAAGTTCATTGGATGCACGATGTACATCCCCTTGAATCCTAAAGCGGGAAAAGAAGGGTAGCAACTCAGCCCGACCTTAGCGTCTTATGAAAAATCTAGGTACAAACAGGCGTGCAATAGGTGAGTGTCGAAGTGACCGCGGCCCTTTCACACGCACGTACGGGACTCAAGGAGCGCGCGCGTGCCCGAATAGAAGGGGGAGGGCGCAAGAATTCGCGCGTCACAAAAAAGCCGTCTGGAGCCAACGTCATAGCCGTAGGTCGCCCGGCGGCATACTCGAATCATGGCGTTTAATGCGTAATATCCCATTTAATCTTGTATGAAAAGCGCGGCAGTTCGCGCGCGGGAGCCTTTCAGACGTCTCAGCCACGCACCCGCAGGCTCTTGCCCTCTCTCTTTTCTCTCTGTCTTTTGCGCGACCTCGGGGGTAGCAGATGCCAGTCGCCCCAACCGGGCCAAGTGCTAAGGGCGATGTCGCTCAAGTTCCGTACGATGACTGGCTACGTCCGATGCTTGTGGCTTTCTTGGAGGTATTTTAGTCTTTTTATTCTATTCTATACATAAATTTGCATTTTAATTGTTATGCTTTAGTGAGCTTAAGAGTTACATCATTTCCATGTCGAGTGAAAAGAAAGATCCACAAATTTTTGAGAAGTGATTAAGACTAATTTCAGAAGGAGAAGTTGCAAGATGGTCTATTATTCTAGAAGATGGTCTATAAGTCCTAGGGTGGTTAGGTTAGTAGCAAAGAAATGCATGTTGATAAGAAGAAAAGATAAAGGATAGCAGTCTTGAGATCCTGGAGAAAAAAAGAAATGGGAGAAAGATAGTCTAGAGATCATAGAGAGATTGAGGAAGAAATGAAGAGAAATCCTGGTGAAATGGGTCAATGGGTTGGGTTGTACTTCACAGATATCTGCGAAATAGAAAATTTAGAAGAAACCCCTAGAAATTTCGTAGGTTCAGTCATAAAATCTCAAAACGAAGGTCATAACCTAAGGGTATTAAGGTAACTTTTAATAAGGACTCCAAAGGTGACCTTGGCCTTGACCTTGAACCTCATTTTTTAGATCATTTCTAAAAATGACCTAGAAAATAAGGTTCTAGGTCAAATCGATGGTCACCGTTGGAGTCCTCGTTAGAAGTTACTAAGGGTTAAGACGTTTGTTTTGAGATTTTATGACTGAACATACCCGCGAAATTTCTAGGGGTTTCCATATTTTTTCGCCACCCTGTATAAAAAATGTAAAATAAAGTGAACGGAAAGAAATAATCCGCAGCGCACTGCAAGTTGCAGACCTCAATTTAAACTTTAAATCAAATCAATGCCAAACACTCCGCTACACTGACCACTCCATCAGAGCGATCCAGCCTCTGCCTATCACCCTGCCGTGATTTGAAAAAAAACTCGCAATCCAAATAAGACCGACAAAGCGCTCGTTCTCGAGAAGAATCCGACCGCCCAAGTGACCGCCATCCTTCGACGAGGGAAATCCGCGCTCGACAGGGATTACTCGCGCGGGGGAGGCTAGGAGAAGTCGAGGTTTACTCAAGACCGCGTCGTCGATTAATGTAGGTACGTTGGGGGCGGTTATTGCTCGGCATTGTGGCCGACGTCGCGTCCCCTCGTTGTTGGATCCGCGAATCCCCCAGAGAGGGGTTGCGACTGAGCACGGATTGGCACGGTATTTTCGCGCGATTGCCGAAGAACGAAGGAAGAAGTGGGTCGGGGATAGGGAGTGCGATTCTCGCGGGGAAATAGACCTGAGTCTTTTGATTTTTCGTAGTTATGGTGGCTTGCATCAAAAATCTGAGATAGTAACTGAATATATTTTTATAACGATTATTTATGATAGTAATGTACATAATTAATTTTATAATTAAGAATCAGATATAGTTTTGTAAAATTATTGTACTGAGGACCTTCTTCTTTTTATCTTGAAAAAGGAAAAAATGAATGATAAGAACTACTAAATCTAATTAATAGTTATTCACTATACAGGGTAGATCATTTTAGTCACTCCACCTGGATATCTCTGCCGAGGTAAAGTTTAGAGTAAAATATTTCAGATAAAAGTTACTGGACTTTGAAGTTTATTTTCAAGGTCATTTTAAGGTCAAATTCGTTTAAAATTGACCTTTACATGACCTTGGGTATTCAACCGACCCCACATATGATACATCTCAATGTAGAATTTCCCGCTTTTTCCAAATCCGGGGTCAAAAATAGGGGTTCCTATTTAAAAAAACGGAACTTTTATCTGAAACATTTTTCGTTAAACTTTACCTAGGCAGAGATATCCAGGTGGAGGGAATAAAATGTGCTACCCTATATATTATAAAAATAAAAATATTTTCTGTTATAATTTACTCCAATTTCTTTAACAACTCCATTTACACTTATCTACACATTTCTTATTTCTTGACAATATTTTCGTTTAAAATAATCACAAAATTAAATAAACTTGTAAAACATTTTTAATAATTAACAAGAATTCCGAGATAACTTAAATATAATTCTATCCTAAATCATTTAAAAAAAAAGCAAAAAATGCATTCAAGCTTTATCGTATATCGTGTGCACGAACTTAATTTATTTGTCCCAATTAAAAATTGTGTAATCGCAGATAGCGATGAAAATAATTTGAAAATAAATCAATCTTCATGTACTTACAAAAAAGATATTTAATATCCAGGAGCCTCTCGTCCAAAATATTGGGGGACGAAGTGAAGTGCTGGAGTCATTGGAGGGAGTGAGTAAGAGAGAGATAAAGAATATGGAGAGAGTAAGGGTGAGGGATGTTGAGCTCAAGCCCTTGCGATTTATTACTGTGTGTATATGGAAAGTGCTCACCTTTTATTATCGCTCTCTCACTCGCACTTTTTCCCCTTCGCTTACCAGCGCATTAAGGCTCGATCGTCCGAATAATAATCGGGACCGAGCTGACTATAGTGTACAAACCTTCCATCGCTCGAGAGCGTACAAATTTGTGATCTTTTTCTTAAGATATTTAAATTTCAGAGCTTTTACGGACTAACATTTTTTAAAGGCGCATACAATTTCTTTTTATTTATTCTGCAGAGGACAAGACAAAAACTGCAAAAATCGACAATTTGATTCATCACTCTTGATTATTCTACAAATATTAATATCAATATTTTTGCACACTCCTATTAATTAATTTGTTACTCGTAGTAATCAATAGTAATTAAAAAATAAATATATTTTATCTATCTATCTTTATTTAAAGTGAATCGGTCAGTCTAAACGATTCAATGATTTACATAATTATATTCCATTTAACTTTTACACGAGTACGATACTTTGTAATACCTGGGCTGTCAAGTTTAATAATGCCAAAGTCATTAGAAGGCAGTCAGGCGGTTGTTTAATTATTAATGCGCCGATCATCGATTGCTCAAGACGAAATCGTTTTTCTCACTCTCACCGTCCCTCATTTTTTCTTATAAATAATCAATCGCTTTATTTCCTGTACGAAATTAAAGTACACTTATTAGTACTGTTTAATAAATAAGTAAAAAATCTTAATAGCACTAATAATTTTATTATAATTCTCATTAAAAAAAAAAATAAATTATTGTGAGACTACTTTTTCGTATGTAAAAAAGCTCGACCGACCTACAGTTGCGATGGAAATCGAAGTCGCCCTCGCAATGTTTACGAGCCGATATATTTTACAAATTTTTACGGCCGCCTCGCAACAGGTCCCCTCACCCTCGCCCATTTGCATTGCGTAATTGCGCACGCGCGAAGCAGCCGCGCGCATTTGCATCTGCAAAAAGAGAAGAGGAGGAAGGAGCTAAAAATAAAAGAAAAAAAATCGCGCGGACTCGCGCAATCGGCCGATCTGCCGGGCTCTCGCGAAAAGTGAGCAGCCGGAGAAGAAAAGAGAAGACACTCGGGGGGTGGACAATGGCCGGCGGGCGAGTCGGTAGGCGGACGGCCACGGCCGGTGCATATGCATGAGGCGCGTGCACGCACACCCACGACTTGGCGAGCGCTCCGGAAATAAGCACCTGCTGCAGCCGGCGAGCAGCTCGAGACGCCCCGCCGGCTTTTGCTGACCTTTCGTCGTTGTTATTTCGGTTTTTTTTTCTGTGTGTATCTATCTTTGAGGAAGTGGCAAAATAGTTTTATAAAATGTTTCAGTACGCTGTGCAACGAGAATAAATGTTTTAACTCTTTTCAACAGCATTGCGAAATATTTCCTCATAAATAAATGGGTTTTCTATGTGAGGGGTCATAACCAATTTAATTATTAAGCTAAACGTACTCGCTGATTTATGCTCGCTCGAAGATATTAGACTGCAATTTTATGCAATTTTTATGCATTTTTCCAAATTTTTGTACCATTTTTATGCAGCTGGGAAAAACTGCATTTTTTATACAATTTTATGTGCATTTGGGAACAAATACATTGTTTATGCAATTTCCATGTAGTTTGGAAAAAATGCATTTTATGCAATTCCTATGTAGCCTGGAAAAATGCATTTTATGCAATTTCCATGTAGCTTGGAAAAAATGCAATTTATGCAATTCTTATGTAGCCTGGAAAACTACATTTTTTATGCAATTTCCATGTAGCTTGGAAAAAAATGCATTTTATGCAATTTCCATGTAGCTTGGAAAAAAATGCATTTTATGCAATTTCCATGTAGCTTGGAAAAAAATGCATTT
>JAWWEN010014843.1:0-21798 GCA_035582955.1 Sycophila texana | reverse complement strand
CAGAGCCCAATTCTGCAGGTGATTTTGAGTATAAATACAAAATCCTATTTGATTCTGTACAGTAACTAATGAGAAATATAAAGAACGGCGTGTCAAAAATATCGGTCGGTAATATAGGAATCTGATTTGACCCGACCTCCCCTTAATTTAAATTTAATCTTCCGAGGAGTTCAAAGTTCCTTTCAACTTCTCATTCAATGATAAATGTGTCTTTTAGTTTGAGTTCCACCCCCTCGACGCCGCGGTGGTAACGTTTTCAGCGCCAGCTATGCAAGTTTGACACACAAAACGTCTACCTGTTTACTTCAGTACTTGTTATGCACCAGGCTGTATAGCTTATAAACTTGTAACAGTCACATTTGGCACACTTCCCGGCTGCTCGCACACGCTCAAGGCTCCCGGCGCGTCCGTGATAATAAGCGAAAAGTCGTTGGACGAGTATAAAAAAAAGGGAGAAGTGATAAATAGTGTATTCAGTTTCTGATGTTTTACTGACTGCACACCAGCTGAATTGTAACAACGCAATTAAATATGTACTAAAGAGGGACGATGCGGATGAACTACTTTTTACAGAGTCAAGAATTTTCATGCATTTACATTCGTTTAACGCTGAAATGTTTTGAAAGCCATGCAAGGAACCGTTGTAATTTTTTTTACTGAAGACACAAAAGTATGTCGGTTTTTTTTTATAATATTAGAGAAAATGTACACTCTGAGTCCATAAGTACGTTACGTTACTCAAAAAAGAATTAATCAATGGATTATAATGTTTTCAAAATGTATAAATGTTTTCAAAAGTATATTTTTGTCATGCCGTGGTCTTTAAAAAAAAGTATTTATCGACTAGTTAATACTTTTTAAAAGCATTAATCCATTGATTAATTCTTTTTTTGAGAAACGAAGCGTACTTCTGGACTTAGAGTGTAGTGAATAAGATTTGAGAAAAATTTTAATAAATGTGAAAAATTTGCAACGTAACGGTAGAAAGAGAAAGCGTGTACAAAATATTAAAGACGTTAACCCTGCCAGTTGTGAGTAATGGATCAGGGGTATGAATGAAGACGTTAGATCATAGATTTTACAGGGTAGGAGGTGAGCAGAATGTTGGTGCAGAGGAAATACGGCATTTCGCTTTAACTCCTAAGGCGTGGTAGTATCGTCCTTAAACCTTTATATTTTACAGCTTTCTCCGTTTAAATAGAGACGTTAATCTATACATCCACCGCGTCAGACTCAAATCGTTAATCTCAAATGTGAACCATTAAATTTATTGTATTATTTAAATTATTTTTGCAAAAAAAAGGAAATGCAAGAAATGTACAAGCTATTTTGTACTTTCACTGTAAGAGAAAAAAGTAAGATAATATTTACCAAAAGAATATTAATATTAAATTATATATATTTTTACAAAATTTTTAATAACAACAAAGCAGATATAATAACACATACGACTATAAAATGGTGCAAGAAATAGGATGTCAATGTAAATTTCAATAATAATTTATTGAGCCCATCGTTTATCATCACCTGGCAAACTAATTATTGTTATTTTCTAAAATATGAAAGAAAAATTTAGAAAAAACATGAATAAACTTAAAACACAAAATATACTACTCATAAAATATTAAAATATAGAGACGTAAAATGTTTAAACACAAGTTATTAATAATTTATAATCCAATTTAAATTGCAAAATTACTATATCTATTTTAAATTCCTGTTTTTGCCTTCTACTTATTTTCCTACATGTGTACATTTTCTTTAACAGCAATGGGACGCACATTTATAAAAGAACAATTTTGAAAGCTCAATAATGATCTCACTACTAAATCGAAAAAGCTAGAGGTTCATTTAGTGCCGGTGAATCTGAACTATTAATTTTCGTCTGCAGCCCCGAAGTTTGAAACAAAATTGAACTTTGTCAATTACACGTGGCACGCCTAGTAAACAGCCACATGTCGCGGAATTCCGAGAAAATGCATGACAGTTTACATACATAGGCGATGGTATTAGTTAACGACTCTCCCCCACCTCAAAGTGATCGAGTTAAAAAGCAATTTTACTTATATAATTCCGGAAAATCTCATTTCTGCATTTTCATTTCGATGAAATGTCCCAACACGCAGCTGAAATCTGGTTAAGTCGAAGGCTCGCGAGCCGAGCTAAGCCGCTGAGAAATATCCTTGTTGATATTCAAACTGCGGATTAGATGAAACTACGGCCTCGGAAATAGCCGAAACTACTTCTTCGCCCACGCCCAGTGGAACCCCTTCCTCACCCTCACTTTCCCTCCATTTATCTCCACTTTATTTCCGCAGCTAGCTTGTGAAGAATCGTCGCCGACATTTCGATCTCCGCGAGGTTCTCGCGAGCGCGAGAATTTTTCCCGCGCCCTTGATTCCAGGATCTCTTTCGACAATCTTTGTCATCACCTACGGTTGCTTTGCCATTCGCTTTTTGTCTCTTTGTCGCTACTTTACTCCTTTTTCTGTTCGGGAGTGCGACTTTTTCCCGGGGCCATTGGATTCTTTCTTTACCGCGAACGCACGGCCGTTTGAACGAAAGCACCTGGAAGTAAAATACGAGCAAAAGAGAAGGATAAAAAATTGCGTGAACAAGCGGCCGACTATTGCGACTGAAAGCACTTTGCTAGAAGCTACAACGTCGACGGAGCTATTTCATCGGCTTGTCCCCCCATCCTTTCTCTTCCTCGCTGTACAAATCGTTATACTCGTTGTTGCAGTATCCCCCCCCTTTTTTTCAGCAAATGTTACTATCTTTCGGATTTTATAAATATTAAGTTTACTAACTGCGTTTTCCTGTTTTTTTTTTTTTTTTGGCTCGAGATATTTTTTTCCATCGACTAACTTTTCAAATATTGCGACTTGACGGGCTGTAATAAATTTCTCGTCGGAGAAATAAAATTTACGATGGAACACGCCGTAAAAATTACGTGAAAAAACGTAATGGTGGGACGGCTTGCGATACTGGAAAGGCTTTCGCAAAAAATCGCAGCGCGTGATTTTTGCCTGGATTTTCGTTAGTCGATCGCAATGAAAATTTTGGTGAAGATAAGCAAAATGTTCCATGTAAACCGCAATTTCAGCGGAAAAAGTTCCGTAATTTTTATGGAGCTTTGAACAATTTTTTTTTTCAGATAAAAATTATGATGATATTTTTCTAAGCGTTTTCATTATCGCAACTGTTCTACGATTACGTTTTTTACACAAAGCTGTATAATAAATTTTATAAGAAAATTCTTTCTACCAAGAAGATATCTTTTAACTAATTTTGTTGCAAAATTTTGTAATACTTGCGTGAACTGCTTATTTAGTTATTCTGACCAGAATCAATGATTTATTTACCTGAAACAGAAAAAAAATATTTGGTTAAGTTCAAGTCACTAAATCAGCTTCTACTTAATTTTTAATTTAAAAAGGAAATTATAATATATTTTGAGGATAAATTATAAAATATAAATTTTAATTACTATAGCTACTATTTTTTATCATTAATATTATCTATTAAAACGTCTATTACGTGAATTTCTATTATCTTATAAGTAAGAGATTTATATTTTAAAAAAACCAATTTTATTTTAAGCGAAGTTCAATTGATTGCAATTACAAAAAAAAATCAGGAAACATAGTTCAAGAGGCATTGATAAAAATGTAAATTGAAAAGTATTGTAATTAATGTTTCATATAAAACTTATTGATTGCTTTGATGATTTGCTTTATTGTAGAAAAAATCAATCAGTGAATAATTCCGCGAAGCCTCAAATGGACGTGTTCACCTTATCGCTCAACCACGTGCACTTTGTATTAATCGAAATGGAAACTCCTACGTGCCTTCGGGGATCCAATCGTGACTGGATTTTGCAACGTCCCTTTGGAAAAAACGCTGAGAATACGTGAAAAGGGAAAAAGAAAAATAAAATCGTCTATTTAAAATAAATTTGAAAATGGACCATTTTCACAGATACGTTTCAACGTACAACCAAGCTATGTGCTATACTGTTTTATGTCCCACTTTGATAAGACATTCTTTTGTTTTCCTTTCAAAACAATTTTGTACAATAATAATTCTACTGCTCAAAGCTGCACAGACAATCTCCCAGCTTCAGCTTACCTCTCCGCTTATTTATCACATTGAATTCATGGCACAATAAACTCTTGAATGCAAGCGATTCAGACTTGGTTAAAGGTCAAGTGTGTATTTTTTTTTTATCGCTGGTCGAAAATGCAAAGAGCTCCAAAGTGGCGCCTTAGTCATCACTTTTCGAAGTACAAGGATAAGAACTCTTGACTCTCGGCGCGGAGAATCAACAAGTGCAACTACTTGCTGCTTTACGTAGCCCAGTGTAAAAGTACGCAAACGACTTTCTTCCCCAGGCCCTAAGACTTTCGTCATTCATTCGCGACTTGAGCCCCCCTATAGACCTGGCAGCGCGAAGAAAAGCTGGCGCACTGCGTCTTCCACCTTTACTCGTTTCGCACAGACCAACGAGCATCGCTCGGATTTGGAATTGCAGTTGTTTAACGCAAAAGTTATTTATCTTCGTGCGAGTTGAATTTTTATCTTCGTGCAAGCGCAAGAATGTTTTCTTTTTCTTTTTTTTTTATTCTTCAAGATTTTTATTTTAATTATCGCCAGCTGAACACGTGCATTAGTTTTTTCAGAATAATAAAATCGTCCGTTCTTATTTTTTAAGTCACTCATTTTATGACAAACACGCTTTTCAGAGAATAAAGTCATTTAACGGCCTGCAAATAAATAATATTTAATTCATACAGGTTTTATGGGCGTCATCATAAATAAGCTTTTTTATCCTTAATCGATTTAATGTTGTTTTCACGCTATTCCTCCGACGATAGATCTCTAAACGGGGAGAGTGAGGAGGGAAAAAAAAGAGAGAAAAGTCACGCAGAAAGTGCCGAGAGACCTTGACTCTTCGCGCCTGATTATTATTCGAGAAAGGGGCAGTCGAGCGAGCGACGCGGAGAGTTGCGCTTTTCTTCATCTCACCCTTGGAGTTCTACTTTGAGAGTTTTCACTCTATCCCAGTGGCCCCCTTCACTTGCTCTCTTGAAGTCCCTTTCGAGAACACTATATCAAAATTTAGTTTCAAAATGCTGCTGAAATCCTCACAATATTCAGTTTTTTTTTTTCATCTCTCGCCTAATTATTGACTGTGAATAGGTAGAAAATAGTAGAAAATAGAATAGAGTAAAAATATATTCAATGAAAAGAGGGTATTCTACTTTGTACGAATGCAGTGGATTTACTTTCTGAACTTTAGTTTATAGAACTTTTATTTTTATCGTGTAAAAATAACGAAATTCCTGGAAAATATTGACGTATGCGATATCAGCTCTATTATATGAGTTTCGCCTTCACTTCCCTTTCACTGAACTCACCACTGGCAGTCCAAATAAAACCAAATTCAAATAAAAGAAGTCTATTTTGCCTTATGCTAGTGAAACTGAATGCTCACTTATTGGATGATCTTCTTTTAGTTCTGTTGGGTTTTCTCGTTTCATTATAAAACTAAACGTAAACGACTGGGTTTCACCATTGAGCTAAAATTCATGCGACTTATTACAAGCTGCAGCTCCTTCTGTTTCATCTCAAGAAATCCCGTTATTATATTTATCAATGTGCTATTCTTCTTAAATTGTTGTAACCAATAGCTTATCCTCAAATTAAAAATAGTACAATTATCAATGTAAATTAATGAGCAATTTTTTATTTAATTCATTTTAGAATCGTCGGCGAACTAAGTATTATTAGATACAATATTTAAGTTCTTTATTCACTCTTATTTAATTAAAAAAAAAATTATTAAATAAATTATATTTTTATGGAGCAAAGAGAATTATATAAATATTCAAATATTGCAATAAATTGCACGCTTTTGCCTAGCCATAAATTATCGCCGTAAGATTTTTTGTTTTTGGTGGGCATCCTAAATTTGCAGCTGCCATTAGTTTTTGTAACGGAGTCGGAAATTCATCGACAACCGAATACACAATATAGTGCGCCCTTTGGAAAGCTACGATGTTTGATCGATTGAAGCATGTCGAAAATTCGTTTTTCCATAACCGAGCCTGACGTGTGCTTGCCCCTGGGTATTCAATCTTTTTTCCCTATGAAAAGTAGGTGATCGCACATACATTCACAAGTGTCGGAAGTTTCAATTCTGAATTACGACTTGCTTACACTGGCCTGGGACATGTTATTCAATGCAAATTGAAAAGCTAATTATGAACGGAAAGAAAAATCGCGACTGGAAAGTTTGAAGTGTCCTCTTTATATTGCTGCATACGTTGATAAACCCGTTCTTGTTGATAAAAAGAATTAAAAGCACAATATTTACAAATGCAGCAAATAAATTTTACGCGCTGACTGCGCGAGATTTTATTTTACACTTCTTCGTTTTGCATTTATCTGGGGCGCAGTTTGTTGATACAACAATAACGGTTAAGTACTGTTGAAATAAAAAGCGAATATTCTGTTGACACACAAATTTTTGCTTCTTATCGATGAAATCTTATCTTAAAATAACTAAAATTATAAAGGATTTATTAAAAGTGATAAAAATGAATGTGATTTAAATGCTCTTAGATAATTGAATTTTTTTTAAAATGTTTAAAAGTTAAATTTAGATAGTACTCCAATAATGGCTTTGAAGTGTTTTGTAAATACATTTTTGAAACAGTAGTCAATTCAAGGAATTAGTCTATTTATTCAGGATGTTCAACGACGGTTATGAACCTTCTCGTTTGTGGCACAATAAAATGAAAAGTAATTTTTATTATCTTTTTTTATTAACCTTTAGAACTGAGATGACACAATTAATAAGACAAAAATTAATAACAATTTACTAATTAAAATTTTACCCTCAGCTAATATTGACTCAAGAAATAGCAATCTAAAGTAAAAGAAAATAAGGTATGTCTACAAAGTAGCTGAGTAGAGCTGAAGGTCTTTATAATTACAAGGAATTCAATTCGTCTCTGAAATTCATAATGTACATACATGAGAATAGTAAATTGTTGAAGAGTAGTTGAACCCTTAGAGATATTACGAATTTATTTATGAATTTGACAAGTTTCTCTCATAATTAAGTAGTACACGTAGAGTACAGTCATGCAAGTAGTTCCGATTATTCAATATGCATAAGAGGATTTTGATTTAAATAGTAACGTTATTGATCCTCTCAAAAGCTGTAATTTATTACCTGACAAGATATAAAGAACTAAAAGGAAATAAATTTGTTACTTAACTATAATAATTATATGTTCAATTATATGCATAAAGACATTTTTATTAAAAGTAATTAAGTTTTTGTATGCCTAAGCTATAACATATCTTACCACTTAAGCTAAATAAATTTAGTATTATTTAGTAAGTAGTACAAGTCAAGTATAGTCCGACACATCGTTTCAACTCTTGAATTATATGTGCAAAGAAAATAGTATTTATTTCAATATAAACATTTTTCATGCTCTATAGACTATGATGTCATTCATCACTTTGACAAAAGAAATTTTACATAAAACGGTAAGTAGTACACGTCAAGTACAGTCCGACATGTTATTCTGATTATGCATATAGAAATTGTCATTTCGAACCGTAACGCTTTCCATACTCTAAACTGCGATATCATTTATGATTTCGGCAAGTTCCTTTGTTTATTAGACTATACGCAAAAAATAACTTTTTATTTAGAACATCAGCATTTTTAAACTGATGATGACAATTATCATTTAAAAAAAAAAAAAAAAAATTCAACATATAACAGTATTAAACTTCCCTTTTGATTTAACTCCTCTATTTTGTCATTTTCGGTTGTCAGTGACTGCAATTTACCGAGCACAATAGAATTAAAAGAAGTTTAATTGCTTCAGCTCCGCTCTGTCGATGCTTTTTATTTGTCGAGTAATACGATCTTTGATTGAGATGCAGGAAAATTTATGAGTTTCAGTTTACCGCGGGGCTGTTTTTCAACCTGCTCATATTTGCTGTCGGCAGCGCATGGAATTGAGAGAAATTGCCGAGGAGTTAGACTCGCATCGTGCCTATCTCATTGAAATCAAACGAGAGCCTGCTCCGAAGACGTTTTACGTTCTCATCGCAATCTTGCGTGTTTACCAACTGTAAGACATTTCGATTTGCCTCTTGAACTTTACGAATTGGGCGAAAATATCATTGCTCTTTTGTCCGCAAAATGGGCTTTCCATGCTCATTCATATCAGATTCTCTCTCTTCCTCTTTCTCACACACACACGACCAAAGATATGGATATATAATGTAAACACAGTAGACCTAGAGCAGATTATCTCGCGCAGCAGTTAATCGCCCTAAAATAGCATGAGAATTTTAAAGGCCATTAGTACCAGCAGTGCCCATTAAGGCAGATTCTGCATGTTTTAGTTATTATCATTCTTTCAAGTAAATAACATAAATCTTAACCACGACGCAAGAATTAGCACGTGGTGTATGCTGTAGTATTTATCTGCACGTGTTATATGCACCTAATTAACCAGAGATTTGTCATTAAAACAATTTAATACGATAATAATTTTTGTTTCGCGTTGTAGTGTTTGATGGAACACACACTATAGTGCATAGTAAGGTAGGTAGGTCATGGATGATCGAGTCGGCAACAACCGTAGCGGAAACTGATCGATCAATTATTGTCCAATAGTAATGCACAGGCACGATTCAGCAATTATAAACTACCCACTAGCGCATTTCTCATTGCAGTGCGACTCGGAGCGGTGCCTAAATATTTCGGTAAACATTTCCTCACTGTCAGGCGCGTACATGAAGACCTGCTAATACAACGTTTGTTTAACATAATTAAGCATAATTTAAACGGCTCGTGTATATACGTACCGCAGGATAAACATACGGTGCAGTACTTATAAAATGCACTTCATTCCTCGGTGCTTCCATTTAATTTAGCATAAATTGCTTTATTGGATATTTTTCAAGTTGGAAGTTTTGTGTATTATTCTCATATATAATTTATTACTTGATGTGGGACGTAAGTGATTTGTGATAGAGTATGTATGGGAATAAAAGATTTTGAGGATTATTAATAATTGTGCGGATGAATCTTTAGGCGGATTAATGATCTTAGTTCGAAGGTTTTGTAATTGTTGGTAAGTTAACAAGCCAATATTTCAGAAAGGCTACTATATCGCAACATTCCTCAAATAGTTCATAAGCTAATACGAGTATGTTTAGGAATGCGAAAGCCGTGGAATGACTTGTTCTTCCTGTATGTATATGTAGAATATTAAAAATATAAATTGAAGACATTAAAAAAAAAATAGATTAATTTAAAATCATTATTGCAAGGTATTAAAGAATGATATTATAACGTATAGATAAAACAGTATAATCTTTATAATAGTTTCTGTGCTTTATTCCAGTATTATTGTTTTTTTTTTTTTTTTTTAATATTTTTAAATCAAAATCACTAATGATTAGGAGCGGAAACTTCATGATAAGTTTAATATTTTTCTGAATTCTGAATCGAGGTTTTTGGTATCAAATTCTGCTACAAAAAATATCTAACAAGGATGTGAAAAAAATTGTAAGGGTATTATTAAATTTAAATTTTGAAAGACACTTTTTTATAATTATTGTTATTCAATACATTTCAATATTAAAAGAATTCAGTAAATTTCAAATTTTCTTTCATATGAGTTTAATCGTCCTGCTACACGATGCGATTTACTAAACGCACAATAAAAACTTCTGGTGATTTCTAATCAATGTTATCAATGCGTACTGCTCGCACTGCACAATACGCTAAGCAGCGCTCAGTCGCATTTCTAAAACAATGCCACGGTAAACAAGAGAATTTCCGAGAATACTCCTCGGTTCTTCCTAGATATTATGTATAACTGTGTGAAATAATTTGAATTAGCCCCTAATGAAATACTATATTGGATAATATTACTTTCTTAACTGTTAGTCATATTGCTCCTGGTAAAAAAATATCCATTTCGCGAGGTGGCTTTTTTTACAGGCTCAAGAGACGATGAAAAAAGCATTTCAGAAGTGTTTGAAAGGAGGAAATTTCTTTTTTATTTGTTTATTAAATCTATAGACGTTTTATTAAATAAGTTTTAATAAAATTAATCTAAAAAAGAAAGCTATTTGTACTGTGTTTTAAAAGCTTTCTTTCATCAATTAAAGTTCGTATAATACCGTATGAAAGTTTTACCCTTTTTTCCTCTCTTTCAACAACTTTTACGGCTTTTTATCGTAACTAAAAAACGATATTTTTCAAACTTAAGAGTAAGCGTGAAGAGTTCAAGTTGGTATAACACGATCGCTCGAATTTAATTTAAAAATAAAATAAAAATCCTAAGAGATTGCATTACCAACTTGTTATCCGAACCCACTCCAGCAGGTAGCTATCGAGGGCGCTAAAACGATCAAATGTCGGAAACAAAAAACTTGCGGGGCGTGCGCGAATTAAAGACCGTGGGAGGCCGGCGCCTCTCGTTTTCTCGCGCGAAGCGATCTAAGCTAATGGTTCTTAAAGACGCAGAGGTGGGCGGGCCATAAAATTTTCGGAAACTAGAGAAAAAAAAAAGGAAACCCCGGAAAGAACCCCGACGGGTAAGGAACGAGCTGCACTTTTTTTAACTCTCGCCGTTTAAAGAAGCGGCAAAGCGGGGAAGAAATATATTCGACCCTGTGTCATTGACTCCACCGGCCTCTGCTTTTTCTCCGCGTAAAACCTCTGTTTCCACGTAAGGCCAGCTGCTCATTTATATCATTCCTTTCTCAAACGATATTTTTTACCTCCGGGCAGAGAAATTTACTCTTTTAAATTTGTCCATTTTTTTAGCGAAGCTTTTAAAGGCGCCACCATTTATTTATTGTTAAAAATAATACAGCATATTATTGCTTCCTTTGATTTCTGACATAATTAAAAATTTGTTTAATTAACAAAATAAAAAGAAACTTATGAGGTTCTTAATTGAGTATACTCTCAATGTCATCGTACTGAAGAGGTATGGTAGTTAATGAAGCGCGTAATGGAAACGTTCACTGGATTTCTTTGACATTTCGACGGAAAAAAAAATGTACTTCTCTTCGAGATCATAATTACGCGTACTCGTCAGTCTTAGGAAGTCGAAATTTCACGTCGTATATTTTAACATACGATAAATTTTACGAAGTTCATGCGAGCTCTTAAAAGCGGAGCCGCGTCGCCCACGCGCTGGCATTTTCATCTATTCGCCGAAGCAATTACTCACAGATATGAAAAGTCGGAGGAGGTGGAGGAACGTCGAAGGCCCCCTGCTTCTTCTTTTCCTGCCCTCGCTCTCGGCGGGGCTCGAGCGAGTCGAAGAATTTCTTCACACTCACCCGTCTAAATCTATCCTGGAGTCATGAGCTACCGAATCCCTCCCTCTCTTGCGTGGCGCAGCTGATTAGATCATCACCCGAAGCATTTTTTTCCCTTCGCCACCCTCCAGACCCGCATGCCGCTGGCAAATTCGCACATTATGGAATTAGTTAACAGGGCACTCTAGTCTCATCTAACTGCTAGTTTACAATAACTGACTGACGAGCTTGAGAATTGAAATACTAGAAAAATTTATAAAATATTAAAACAAAACATTTTAATTTATTTTACGGATTAGTTTTGTTTAACGCGAATAAAAATGCGAAATTTCTACTTAAATAAGTAGTATACTTCCAGTGTAGTCAGACATGTTTCACTTGTTCGAATATTATGCATAGAAAATTTGTATTAAAAATAGGAACGTTTTTGAAGCTATTATTTATTATTTTTATTCGACACGAATGAAAAGAAATGAGCAGTAATCAGATTTCTACTTAGGTAAGTAGTACGTGTCAAGTATAGTCAGACGCGTTCCAATTATTCGATTATATGCAAAGAGAAATTTGTATTTGATTCTGCCTTGAACTTTTTTAATGACAAATTTTGCATAATGGTAAAAAAACATTTTTTTTTTATTTATTATGTTTGTTACTTTTGTTTGACGCAAAAAAAACTGAGCAGTCGAGGTCTTTTTCTCGGAAGACAAAAAGGGCAGTAAAGGTTTCTTTTAACCTACAGATTTCCGCTGACATTGCATCGGAAGGCGAATGGAAGAAATCAGATTGTAAAAGAGGCAACGTAGACCTTCGGCGATAAGATCTTGGCGTGCTCGAATGCTCGATGCTGAGATTTATGTATATATGTACATATCGTTTCCTTTAACCTGAGAGGTGGAGCAAATCGTCGTAGCATTTCCTTATTTATCTTAACTAAATTTCCGTCCGTGCAATTACAATTTAATGCGTAATTTTCCGAGAAAATCAACTTGCATTATGGGTCAGGAGAAAAAAATGAATTTCACTGAGAAAACCGTAATACAGCCTTGGAGAAACAATTTTGAACGCTGACCGAAGGGTGAAAAGTTGCGAAATATAAAAGAAACATGAATAATACGATTATTCTAGCTGTAAAGTGCAAGGAACAAATAAAACGGAAATTGCATGGAAGGAAAGAGGGGGAGGGGGGAAGCAGGGGTAGAAGCACAACAGTAAGTGAAATTCTATTGCGAAACTGGTCTCCGCTTAATTTCCAGGAATGACGACTTTTATCGCAGCTGGCGCGGACCGGGGGGTGCAAATTCACGCGACAAATAATGAGAATACCATCCAGTGATTTACGCGTCATTTTTATTAAGTGAAATCCGGCTTACGTCGAACGCGACGCGACAGAGCGCACCGCGTCAAAAGCTAAAAGCGGATCCTCTCTCTCTCTCTCTCTCTCTCTCTCTCTCTATATATATATATATATATACCTCTTTCTCTCTCTTTCTGTCGGGGAATGGAGAGTATTGGCCGCACTTGCACATTAAACAATTGTCCGGCAGTGGACCAATTAATTCCGATAATCCAATCGACGAAAAATCCGCATGTGCATGCATAATTTATAAAGGCAGCGGCAGTGCGCCCCGAGTTTATGTGCGGCCGTACCTTGGCTCTTGCAATTGCTTATCTAAACAGTTGTTTCGCTTCGTTAGCGACGCTTTTACGTTGAGCAGAGTGGTAGAAGTTCAGTGTAGCCCAACCGTAATAGGAATTAGGCGAAAAGCTTTCACCACTCTCGGCTCCATCGCCGTCCGTATTTTCTGAGCAATTTCTGGTCATGGGTTGGTTGCAGACATTTTTAAGTATTTATTGACCGAATTCATTTCGAGCCCGTCGCTTCTGAGTAAACGAAGAATTTATCGGTCGAAGATCAATTTTTTTGAAAAATTTAAGCTTGTGCTTCTGGCGGCCTTCCAAATAACTTCTGTGATTGCTCATACGATATTCCAGATGGATTAACAATTTCAGAATGTAGCAAATTAGTTATTATGTTCGCTAAAACGAACATTGCTGCACTAACACGACATGACAGTTCGTAATTATTAGATGATATGAGGATTTGATGTTCACTGATGGGCAGTGTAGATAACTACTTACTTTAGACCAAATAAAAAATTTTTGTATAGCCTTCCAAACACAATATATTCCCTGAAAAATTATTACTTTAGTTTGGCAAGAGTCGAAAAAAATCTAAGCAATAATCGCGTTTCTACTCAAATCAGTAGTAATGGCCCAGTATAGTCAGACACATTCCAACTTTTCGATTATACATATGCAAAGGGAAATTTGTATTAAAAGTAATAAAAATTTAAAAATCTATTACTTAATTCTGTCTTAAACTTTTTTTTAATGGCAATTTTTACAGAATGTTAAGAGGCAGGACAATCAGTTAGTTCATATGTAATGATTAAATGACAGGAGACTGATGTTCATATCGTTACATAGATATTTGCTCGTTTTAAAACAAATAAATAGGTTCTCTGATCTTCCGGACTATATAGTACGTTCCCTGAGAAATGCTGAAACTTATCAGTGAGCAGAGAAAGTGAGCACGCAACAAAATAAAAGTACACAATGGGCGCAAAACACATTTAGAAAAACGTTTAGTTTTCTTGTCCTCAGTGCTCGCCAGGCATCTTCAACAAAAGTCCACCGCAACGGCAGACCGAGGGGGAAATTATCGTGACACTAGCAGGGCATCAATCAATAAATCATTCATGCTGAAAAAAAAGCAAGAGAAAGAACAGCAGCACATGGTGTTACGCGGCGTGTAAAAAAAGCTCAGCCAGCCTGTCGTCTGGCCGCTTCCAGTCGTTGACTCCTCTTTGCCTGGTCAATTCGAGCCCCCGGCGTCCTCGCCCCGCGCGCGTGGGTCATGCAGGGGACACTGCGCACGGGAAGAAGCGAGCGATGCATTCCTTTTTCGAATTCTAGCGCAGCCGCGGCATCGCGTCGAATACCCCGCATAATGCGGTGTATATTGCCTCGGCCGCCGGCTCGCTCTCGCCGAGTGAGAGCGGCCTCCGGAAATTGCTCTCTTAAACAACTAGTGCGGGAAAAAGGAAGGGAAAAAAGTGGCGGGGGAACTTGAGCGAGTTCTCGGGCATTTCTTGATCACCAGCAATTTAATAAACACGCGCAGAGCCGCGCGGCTACGGCATCGTGACCGCAAGCTCAGCCTCGGCCCCGGGAGCCCCGCTGGGTTATTAATAATTCTGAAATTGCTCGCTCTGAAATATTTTCGCGAAATCTCGGAGTCTGCTGAGAATCTGAATAAACTCGCCGACTTTTTCTCGCGCCATCGTACGCTGAGATAACGCGTTTTTTTTCCGCTCGCGTCATAAATTTTCATTGAGTTTTCAGGGGCTGACTGTTTCTATTTTTTTTAACAATAAACTTTGGATGGTGCTTCGAATAATCTTTTCGAGTGGATTGATAGACCGAAGTAGAATTTATACGAGTTCGTTTCAATATCAATGTGTGCTAGTTTGATAATGTTATTTTAAAACTCCTCAAAACTTTGGGACTACCATAAGTGAATTTTTTCCTACTTTTACGCAGGTAATACGGTTTAACAAATTTAAATGAAAGAACGGAAGCTGTTGCATTTTAATACTAGAGTATTTTAGAATTTTGAACTTCGCAGTTAACTATTTCGAAAATTCGGAAGTTCGAGAGGGAATTTCAAGTCAGTGAAGCGAATGTAAATTAATTTTATAATCGAAGTAATCCACGTTAATTCTAAAATCTGCATAAGTAAATCCACTTAAGTGATCTGATGAAGAAGTTATTTTATCAAAAAAAATGTAGAGTGAAAAAAGTATCCAAATTTCATGTTCATGAAAGCCACGAGTGGAATCTCAATTTGAATTTTTTTTCAATTTAATGTTATTCTAATGGGTTCTTATTTTAATCCCTCGAAAACTAAAAGTTAAGAAGTTTGAAGGCACGTAGAAACCTAGCGAAGTTTTGAAGAATAATCAATAATCCTTTCTGAACCAATATATACGTCCATGAGTAAACGTGCTTTTCGCTCTCTGATAATATTTGTTTTTGCGTTGCAATCTGAAATTTTATATGTCAATAAGGACCATCGATGCCTTAAGCATATTAGATCCTGAATGGATAATAATATTGTTAATGTCAAAGTTAATCGTTCTATCAAAAATCAGATTTCTACTTGAATAAGTAGTACAACTCCAGTATAGTCAGGCAATGTTTACCTATTCAAACATTCTGCAAGAAGAAATTAATACTCAAAATAGTAAATACTTTTTTCTCAGCAATATTTATTGGCAAAATCAGCTGCTCTATCAGAAAATAAGATTTTTACTTGAGTAAGTAGTATAAAACGTGTAAAGTCGGGCACGTCGTTTTATTTGCCACTTCAATGGATGGTGAAAAAATTGCACTAATTGTACCAAAAATTAACCAGTATCGAACTTTGCGGATTTGTCAATAAGAACCATCGATGCATTAAGTATATTAGATGCTGAATTGATATTTGAAAGGAGGAACATGCAGAAGTATCGTGTGAACGGAACTGAAATCGATGATAATTGCGCTACTTTATGTGGTTGGAGCTAGTCGGAGAAAGATTGCAACGCCCGTGTAAAAGGTCTAACGAATCGTCCAAGATCGAACAAAGCAATTCTGTTCTTTGAACCTTTTCTTCCTCTTCCGTTCCTTTCAAAGCTACGGAGCTCGTTAATTGTGTCTTGCTGGAAAAGGATCGAGTAATAGCTGATTAGACATCGGATGCACCTGACTATACGCTTGATATACTATTTTGTAGTATTTCCGATCAGTTGATGAGTATTTGCGCTAAATGAAATGAACCATAAAGTATACCAACTCTCTAAGCGCTATTATATTTATAAAATAATTCAATTTT
Organism: Sycophila texana; assembly: GCA_035582955.1. Taxonomy (NCBI): domain Eukaryota; kingdom Metazoa; phylum Arthropoda; class Insecta; order Hymenoptera; family Eurytomidae; genus Sycophila; species Sycophila texana. Next base: position 5,480 of record JAWWEN010014843.1, on the reverse strand, counting down.
AAGAGGGATATTGCTTTTGATGAATTAATCATCGTCCATAATCTTGCAGTTAACCGGTACATTAGGCATGATTAATGGTTTAAATCTGTACTTTAGTGTTCTAAGTGCATTAAAATTTTCCTATCCACTGGCATGAGTCAATAATTCCAAGAACTGAAATTTAAGAAAATGTTAAGACTCTTTTTAATCACTTTGAAATATTTATTTTCATCAGACTATTTAAAATTCATAAGCTGGTCAACGGTCCTTGAACAGCTTGCAATTCTATTTCGAAAGCTCGGTTATTTCAGTTGTATAAAAAATTCTAAGCTATTAATGGATTCTCAGTGATATTGACTGAATCAATTAAGCATCAAGTTACAATTTATTCAAATGGACGCAAATACACTACTGAATAATTAAGTAGAATAGTAGTTACCATGATTGTTAATATTTTATGAGCTTTTTTTACAAATCTGTCAAGCTCACTTTTATTTACAAGACTTTCAAGTGATTGGTTTTTTCACATTAAATAAATATTCATAAAATTATAAAGTCAAATTAGTTAATTAATAATTTAATACACAAGTCTACCAGAAAGTGTTACATAGATTGTACCAGGTTGTGTACCAGGAAGTGTTACATTGATATGTTACAGCAACGGGAATTGAACGTGAAATATATTTTACGGTAAAGTTTTACGTTTGATCAAGGAAGTCGTTCGCAGAAACTTTTCACTATCTCCCAGAGCTACCCGCGGGTTGTTAAAAAGTTTTCACTAAAAGAGTAATACCGAGGACTAAGCTACAGTCAGAAAGACTATCAAAGCTGTGATTAAATCGAAGGTACTAAATTACAGTAGGAGACATTGCTCTCGAACCTGCGCTATATTATACTGTTTACTAAATTCTGTGTCTTTTAACATTCCCATTCCTAATAATTCAATTAAACATTATTTCGATATTCTAAAGTAGTTAATAATTATTCGGGAATCCGGGCGAAATTTTTTTTATCGATCAATTTAGTTCATTACGTGCATCAATTATATGTATTACGTAACTTCATTTCACTCAAGAGGTAATTATTGCGTGAAATGAATTTCACGGCTTTCAAATTACTCTTTTAACTTTTAACCAATAAAACTCAATTCATTGATCGTCATGAAAGCACATATTTTTATAAAAATGAATGGATTTTCTTTTTGACATTTTTCGCTTTGATCGAATGAAAACCTAAACGAGTAAAAGAATTTTACATCGTTGAAAACATAGCTAGGTACTTTAAAATAATGAAAGGATATACGAAAAATTTAAAAAGAAAAGCTCTTATCACGTAGAATTTAGACAGTTCAATAATTCAATCTCCCCCGCGAACGAAAGTTTAATTGAAATTTAAATATGATTTGATTTTATAATGCAAGGAGAATGTTAAAGCGCAATAATAAAGAAACTACGTTAAAGGTCATTCCGTGAAAGTTACTTCGACGCGAACTTCTCAGAAAAGTCGAGTAATATAAAGTTCAATTGAACTGCCGATTGCCGTAAGGGTGTCGAAGGCAAGAGAAACTTCTCTTCCCTTTATCATGCCGATAAAAAAAAGCTCGATTCATTTCGCATCTAAGAAAGGCTGCGTACCAAAGACGGTATTTACGAGGAGGAATATCGGCGTGCATTAAATGTAAGATATTGGCTTTCACCACATGAGGAATCCAATGGACGGGAGAGCACGACTTTCCTTTAGCCGGCTGTTTTACTATGTAAAAATTTATTTGTCTCGCCCATACGCGCCAAGTTTGCCGAGAAACCTTCGCCTCTACATTTACCGATTCAAGGCGCGATTATTGTTCTGAAAATGTGTAGATCTAAATTGTTTAGCCTGCAAAAGGGATATAATTTTCTCGAGTGTTAAAATTTTCCGCTTTACTGTTTATTTCAATTGCTATGCGCGATGATTACCAACAGCAAAAAATTGTTAAGGCTTTTGAAACTTGAAAATTTAGTTTAGCTAAAATCAATGTATAAAGAAAGCTTTCCGTTTTCCTCGCCGTCGCCGTGTATCCCGCTATCCTCCATTTTAAATGTGGACAGTTAAGCTTAGCAAAGGCTAGTAATAAGTTTTTTCTCGAGGAAGCTACGTGCCAATGCATTGGCCGTGGTTTTTAGTTATAAAGCTGTCATTTCGTATAAAATAGCAATGCTCTTATTTCAAATCAGTGGACCTGCTTACCTCCGCTGAAATAGGTCACTGCTTCTCAGAAGCATCTCAGTGATTCCAATTTAAAGATAAAGGAACAAGGCTAGTTTGAAGATGAAGGAATGACTCCGGTTAATAAAAAATTGATCAATAGTTTAAACCAAATTTAAATGAATTTGCAATCAAAAACTTCAAGTATATTAAAAATCACTAAAATCATTTATTCAAGTACTCGAATCACTACCTAAATCACAAATTGTTTTTTTTCTTTCAATTTGAATTTTTTTTAAGATAAAGTAACCATGACCGGAAGAAACTGTACGAAAGAAAAGAAAATAATGATAGAGTAATTGCTTATACGAAAGCTGAGGCGAGCCTAGGTCGATGGAGGAGGGGATGAAAGGACATTGACATTGATTGATCGATAGAATATTTTTTTGCAGGAGATGTATAAGTGTGTGTAATCTCGTTGCCTTATGTTGACTTCATGTTTAAACAATTACTAAAATGTATTTATAGTGAAGATGGATTTGCAAAGTAGCGCAAGATTGACAAAAGGAATAAAACTGCAAAATAATGGCAGCTGCATTGGCTCGCCTCAAACTAGTCCATAGTTACGCCACGAAGACGAAATTACTCCAGAAAACAAACCTAGAGCAAAGCGAGGGGCGCTACGTGGAATGAAATTCGTTAAGGGATGCCACGCGGATCCTTATGATTCTGAATATTCGCCGGGAAATGATTACGGTGACGTCTCTGGATTACGATTCTCCCAGTGCTGTGGCCTGCTGTTTTGGGTAACGGCTGCGTGCACCTCTCCATTGTGAGTGTACGTAGCCACCTGCTTGTGCCGTTACTGTATTAGGCTAAACGTAATGAGACTTGCCTTCCGTATTCGAAAACAGAATCACTGGCGTTTTCGCGTGACCTCACGATCCCACTCCTTCAAATATATACACGTACCCTCCCGGAAATGCATGCAAGTCTCCTCACGTATACATAAGAAGTAATATCAACGATCGAGGATGGATGAAACAAAAAATTTAACGAAGATAAATGCGTACATAACTGCTACGCTAAAACTTGATATATACATTTGTCATCAGCAAAACAATATATTTATTCAACGCATACGTTAATTAATTTGATGATGATTCGTTATGTACATACAACGATCACATTAATTCATTCAATGATGAGTCATTCAAATAAAGTATTATAAATTATTATATAATATTTTAAAAAGATGTTTTTTTAATATTTATTTCGTTTTTTTACTTTTGTTTGACGCGAATGAAAACATAAATTGAGTAATCCGGTTTTTACTGAAATAAGTGGTACAGGTCCAGTATAGTCAGACAGTTATTCAAATATTGTCCAAGAAGAAATTTATATTAAAAGTACTTTTTTCAGTATTTTTAATGACAAGATCTGTCGTTCTATCAGAAAATCAAAATTTCTATTTAGATAAGTAGTACAGGTCTACTTGAATATAACCAGTACAGTCAGATACGGTTCAGCTATTCGAATATTCTTCAAAAAGAAATTTGTATTAAAAGTACTAACTATTTTGTTCAATCTTGTCGATGTCGAGGTCAGCTGTTCTATAAAAACGTCAGATTTCTGCTTAAACAAGTAGTACAAGTTCAGTACAGTCAGATACATTTCAGCTATTCAAACATTCTGCAAGAAGAAATTAATATTAAAACTACTAAATACTTTTTTCTCAACAATATTTATTGGCAAGATCAGCTGCTCTATCAGAAAATAAAATTTCTACTTGAGTAAGTAGTACAAAACGTGTAAAGTCAGACACGTCGTTTTATTTGCCACTTCAATGGATGGTGGAAAAGCTGCACCAATCTTACCAAAAGTTAACCAGTATTGAGTTTTGTGGATTCGATTGAACAGTCCGTGCTGGAACAGAATTTCCTCTTGTAAGCAGCAGCTTGGATGGACGCCGGATAGTCTAAGGTATGCACGACCCCTTCAGTCGCGCATACGTCACAAGGGTGCGATGCATGCCAGATTCTGCTTCCGAAATTACGCCTATTGCGCTAACTCACACCTATGCATTCCACGTATGCCATCACGCGTCGTGCCTCCCCCCGAAGTAGCTATTCACACGAGTCTCCTCGATCGTGGCTTATTCTCTTCTTTCGCGCGTCGCTCCATCTTGAGTATCGAGAGTCGAATCACGCCTAGCTAACGACGAACTTTCGAGACTTTTTCCAGCGAATCTCAATGAATCCGCAATAATCGTAAAACTGATTGTTATTAAAATGTTCGCCTTTACGTGACTGCCATTGTTAGTGCCCTTCTTATTGAATGTTTACGAGGAACGCACTCACTTTCTTACCAAACTAATCGTAATCGTAAATAAGGATCGATGCGATACTCGGGGTAGATGGTTATTGCGCTGCAATATTGTTTACCGATAGAAAAATATCCTCAAGCAACTATGCCATAATTTTCCGTAATAAATTTACCGCGATGAAATTTCACTGCTCATCGAAGCATTATGCCACGGTTAAGACGAACGCGCCGCTGTACTACACCGTGGCGGCGGTTTGAAAAATAAATGAACGCGCTCGCAATCGTCACGAAACTTTCGAGCAATAAAAGCAAAACTAACGGGGGAAAAATACGTGTGCAGGCGAAAAGTTATATAAGCATACCGATGAAGATGAAAAAGGGACAAAAGGGAGAGGGCGAAAAAGAGTTCAAAGCGGGGAAATGAGGCGACGTTTGAGGCAGCTGACGCCAATGGAGGGGCTACTACTGCCCGTTGTTGTGGTTACGAGCTGTAGTACTCTCAAACTCGCGTGCGCGTGAAGAACCAAGGACTGTGCCCCTCACTCCCAACAGTTTTCGCTGCGCTGCAAAAAAGGAATGGCATTCCCGCCGTTCTGTGCAGCAGCGCACGCGTCCGTACACTTTTCTTGCGCTTTATCAAGTTGACTTTTTCCCCTATTACGTTTCGTGTGTACTTATGTATATGTATAAGCATACCAATCTGTGTCTCCGTCGTTTCCTCTGCTCACCCCTTCGCCTCTCTCTGTCCGAACCAACCCTCAATTTCACGCCCTATCTTCCTTCTCTCTTTAAGCCTTCGAATCTCAGTTTCCTTACTTTTATAATTTACTTTTTACGAATAAAAGTTATCGATGTCTCTTTTTTTCCTTAACTTTTAATCGCGTTATACAAATAAACACATGTCTCTGCACATATAGATATGTGGGATTCTACGGAAATAGACAAACAACTGGGGTATTAAAAATAAAAAAAAAAAATTTGAAAGCACACCT
>JAWWEN010014803.1:0-21821 GCA_035582955.1 Sycophila texana | reverse complement strand
TTTCAAGTACTTTCAACTATTCACTCTAGAAACTGTTACTAAAAAAATAATAATAGGTACCATAATTCTAGTAAAATGAACTATATTCCGGTTTACTAGGGTGTATAGTTAAATTTACTTTTGACTTTTTTCTCAGTGTAAATTCCAGTAAATGAAAATTTAATTAATAATACTATTCATTGTTACAAGGTATTTTCTTGAAATTTCTGATCAGTGAGTTTTAAAATTAATTAAAATATGCATGATATTTACTATGTCTAAATATGAAAGAGTAAAAATTCCCTCTTTAACGTCATAAAGTCGTCCACTTATATTCACTCTTTCACATTGAATTTCACTCTTTCAGCATGAGATTTAAAAGTAATTTATACTGACGAACGTAAATGTGAATTCTTGTAAAGCAGAGGTTCGAGAAATTGGTTAAATTTAAAATTCATTTATTATGATAATTTATTTTAACTGCAGCGTTCTAATGAAAATCGTGTTATCCAGTCTAGCACTGCCGCTTCTGAATTGCATATAATTTTAAAATAATTAACGCGATAATCAGGAACTTTGAAATTAACGTGAAGCTTACAGATTTCGAAATAAGAGTCGCGGCTTTGAATGAAATAACGTAAAATCCTTTCCTCAAAAGGGACTGAAATGAAAGCACTTCTTATGCGAGTTCATCTAAAATGTAATCACAGGAGCAAAAAAAAAAAAAAAACGAACAGAAAAGTCATTTTCGTAATGGACCATTTCTCAAACAACCGCGCGTTTAAGCAATAACGGCATACGGCACTGCCAGCCCTCGATAAACATTGCAAAGTTGCGCCGGCGTTTGTTCGCATGCGGGCGCCACGTCGATGCGTTCACTCGGGTAATGAAATTTGCCTCCGTGCGCTGCAGGCAGCGCTCGCATGCCTCAGCGATAGTGGCTGCATTTGCCCCTACGCTCTTTATGCTTATTTGCTGCACACTTAACGTACTCGGCCCTTTGCGATGTCTTATTTAGCTTTTTTTCCAAGCGTGTTCGAGGCGCACTCAATTAACTAGTGATTTTCGATTATTTAGTTAACTCTGAACTGACACTGGGGATCAAAAAAAAAACTTTAGGGTAGTTTTGGATGGAAAATGTGTATAAAAAGCGCAGAAATGAATTCTGTAATACCATTCAGCATTAGTTGAGGCATAATACAACATATTGAGATAGAAATTGTAGGTCAATTTTTTTCTATAGCACGTCAATCTTTAGAAAAGGCTCTAAGAAATATATGAAAAAATTGTCAAATGAAAATAATTAAACTGATAAGAATTTTACTCTGGGGTCCAAAAGATCCCCTGTAACAGTTATGTTTAAAAAAACCAAAAAGTTGATCTATTGAAAGTTTTGTAAAATTAGTGGAAATTTCTTCACTGATTTCTAAAGTGCATGGTCACTAATTTCAGTGATATTTATTATTTAACTTTTACAGTGCTAGAGCTGTCTCCTAAAAATTACCAACATCAACCTGGAAAATGTTATGAGAAAATTACTATAATTTTAACCGGAATCTTGAACGGTTGGCAATTAGCTCTGTAATTTTTTGTAAATATTCCCACACCTTATAATTATCATTTAAAACATTTTTCGCAGTTCGCAATAACAATTTTCACTTACGCTAAAGCATTTCTCAGAAAACTGGCCAGTCTCCTCAACAACAAAGCACTAAATTCAGCAAATTTCCAAATCCACGGAGCACTCGCGTACCCGCAATTACTCTCCACGGCGGTTCTCTGTATATTTATTGATCGCACGCTCGCCTTGTTTCGCCAATCGCCGAATTTCAAAGGGCAGGGGAGAGCGCCAGAGGGGGTGGGCGAATCGCGGCCGACATTCGCCGTTACGACTACTGACCGACAGCTGCCGTTACAAACGCTTTAATTGCGTTCCCGCAGGCGTGAGCCAGCCAATCATGAGCCGTGAGTCCAGCCGCGGAGGCACGCCGAGGCAAAGGAGTACGCGCGCACACGTAACTTTTTTTTATCCATTTTCCCAGTTGTGCGCAGAATAATTCTTTCGCTGTTTGACTTACTCGAGTTCTTCCTAACGATCCTTGGCAATTTGGAGAGCGAAAAGTTAAAAGCGTTTTGCTTTTGTTTGAGTTTTTTTTTTAATATTTTTTTTTGGTACTCTTTTCATTCGCAATCGAGGAACAGTTTATTCGTCGTGTACGATTTAAAGTATTTTTTTTTTTTGTAGAGGGTGATTGAGATTGATTTGCGAGTCGTTTATTGGAGTAATTACTGTACTAATGGTTTATTTTTAAACTTTCGACGGTATACTTTTTTTACGGAACTAATAATGTGCATTGGAATGTACATTGGAATTGGAGCACTCTTCTTAAACGAGTTCATACGTGAATTTCAGCCTGCAATTAAATCTTTTAGTGCTAATTTCCAATAAGCTTGAAAGCAATTTTGTTGTGCCCAGCTTTACAAAGTTGCATTTTAAAAAAAACCATAAAATAATAAATAATATAATTAACGTGAAAATATACACGTAATTAATTCTTTATTGATATATCGGCGGAGTGTGTACGAAAATTGCTGGAGGGTGTCCTTCAGCCCTTGAAAAATAAAAATTTAATGCGCTATCAAAAATCGCGGCGCAAGCGTTAAACTTTATAATAATTGATCGTTATATATATTATTTTTATCCGCATCCTTTATACGTAATATCGGTCGACTATTAAGTTCAGCGCGAACGATGCAATTCCAAATAATGCTTTTAATTTCAAAGAATATTCTGGTAAAAGGGTACGATTCTATAACGTTTATTATTTTAGCCCACTCGTGTTTCAGCGGCACAGTTCAGTAATCCGCGTATCCTTCCGTGACGATCGACTATGAGAACGAAAAAAAAAGGAAAAAAAAAAATAAATGTAATTTTTTGCCCCAGAGAATATCGCGTATTTGAAATTCCGTCGAGATTTTTCAAGCGAGAGATTTTAATTGGTATATATGTTATTTCGTTAACGGGCGACTGCTTCTTTCGGTAGTGCAATCTATACATATTTCAACCTTCTTTCTTTCGATATGACCTTCCAACTAATGATTTGGTATGGATTTTTATTTATATTTATATTAATGCACATTGAAATTGTTAATTTTTCTGTTTTATTTTATACGATTATATCCTACAAATCAAGTATTCATTATTATTTTAAAGTAAATTAAGTATTAATAATTTATAGAGTGTCATAAATATTATTTATGTATATAGTTTTATTAGCTTTCAATACTTTATATAGTATATTATATTTATTATTGTTTTGTTTATTCTTCTTTGATATACTATAGACTCATGATTAAGTCAATAGTACCTAACTATTTTAATATTCTATGTCTACTTCCCGCCATCCCATTTATTTTTCATACTTGACGTGGTATATTTATAAATATCTACGGCTACTTTTTTTATTCTTTCATAAATTATAGAGACTGCGATGATTAAATCAGTAGTACTTAACTATTTTAATAATTCATAACTCTTCCTATTACTATACATAGTCCGCTGAGACTAAAGAACATCACTTATTTATTGATTATTATTTATAATAAACTAGAACTTTACTATATAGAACAACTTCAACATTTTACATTTTAGAGTGGTCTTAATCTCACTCGGGTACTCCTTCAAATTAGCCTCATCCCTTAATCCCTTATGCTGCGCAATTACGGACTGATTAAAAGCAGCGCGATATCGCGAAACTTTAATTTTCACTCGGCGAGTTCTCCTGGCGGATTTACTGCGACGGGGCTTCCTCTCGGCAAACTTCCTGATTTATCCCCCGTGCATTCACTTACTTAGGTCTCGGATGAAAAGCGCGACATTTATCTTGATGTATGCAGACGTAAAAAGGGCGCGCGCAAGCAGTCTCGAAGCTTGATTGGAATATCAAGATCCTCCCCATTGACATCGGCTGGATTACCGTTCGTTCGTTCTCCTCCTCCTCTTTTTTTTTTGCGTTCATAAAGAAAAGAGTCCAATCAGGGCGATTTGCATTTTATTAAACTGATGTAAAATTCAAACGATTCTCGCAAAAAAAAAGAGATAGAGAACGTTTTATACGCCCCACGGGATAAGAAAACATTTTTAAAGGGTAGTCGCCAATTCGACGTCGTTCGAAAATGAAAAATTTATTATCGACAAATCCCCGGGGGTTGGGAACTTTTTTTCCTTCTTTCTTTCTCCTTCTCTCTCTCTCTTGCAAATCTCTCGCGTAGCTTACGGACTAATTAGAATTTATCCAGTGTAAGCCAGCGTCACAATTCGCGTTGCTAATTTAGTAAATCGCAAATGTCTTTGTCGTTTAATTCATCCACAGAGAAAAATTAAAAAAAAAAGTTGATATTTTCAATAAGCAGATTCAGTGATTTTATATACATTCTATTTTGTTGTTGAAACTTACTATAAATATCTGTCTTTTAAAACTGAGTGAAAAATATTAATCTTTCTATCCGTAAAAAGCCAACTAGCTGAATAATTCAATTCGGTTTTTATTTGGGAAACCACGCGACTGCAATGAAATAGTTCTAAAAAAAGAATCATAAAATTTTTTTGTGATAACTTTTACTATTATATTATACATTTTTATTAATATAAAGTTTCTTCAATCTAATAATATCCTCGTAAACTGACTTTACTGAAAAAAAATGCACCAGTTTCTCATAAAATTTAATACAGCTTATTTCAAAATTTACTGTAAATGTAAGAAATTTTGCTGCAGCTCTTGTAAATTTTACAAGAAATTATGTTAAAGAAAAATTAAATTAAACGATTCCATAAAGCCTTTTTATAAGAATATTAAAATTGATTCTGGCAATTTTCGGTAGATATTTTTATACTATAGTTATTCACAACGAAAATTTTGCATTGTAGGTATTGCTAGAATAATGAGGACTGTTTATCAACGAAAATTTCAAAAATAAATAAAACATCAATATCAAATTTCTATTGTTTATTTGAGGTCTCTACTCTGGCTGGTCCCCTTAACGAGCGAAGTCGTTTTGAACGAGTCATAAAAGGGTTGAACGGCCTAATCATCGAGGAGTCGGTTAGCATAAGCTCGTTATGCAAAAAAGTATCAGCGAGCACACACAGAGAGGCGCGAGCTTCGAATTACAAAGCTTCGACGTAGTCGCGCGTCTAACGATCGGCGCGCCGCGTCTCCCTCCGTCCGTGTACTTTTCTACGCCTCTGGGGAGGTAGTAGGGTAGTCCGATACCTTTCATCTTCGCTGCGCTTCGGGGAAACTCGAAGTCGACGTTATTACGGCAATGCAGTTGCATCCTGTCATTTACCATAAGCCTGCCGAGCGGATCGACTAAAAAAAATGCCGGAAGATTGCGTCGAATTCAATTAGGAGGAGAGGAGTGTCAACCGGTTAAAAGTACAAGGGAGGGGGATGAAGTGGGGGTCGTAATTTGGAAATGAAGACGCGAGGAGTGAATCTCTTAGCGCGGAAACCATTATGCGCTTTTAGAGCGGGATTTTCTTCTCGGATTTTGGAGAAAATCGATGCCCCAATTATTTATGCTACTGGATTTCAGTAAAAAAGAAAATCACGACTACCAGGTACAGGCAAGTTAGGAGAAACTGACGGATTGATGGAAATGGTTCGTCTTGCAGTATCCATTTGTTTCTATAATTCTATAATAAAACTGCTACGTATTAGGGACAGTAGGTCGCAGACAAACTAGGGCTCTTTTAAAATAGCTCTTTTAGACAGGAACAGAAGTGTTTCACAATTTGAACATTTTATTTATAACTTCTTTATTTAGTAATTTAGGGAGAGTTTTTACAATTAATTTGACACATCTGCTATCTCATTGTATTGATTGCACTCCTCTACCGACCATAAGCTTTCCTTTAATGGATTATTCGGATAGTTATTGTTATTTGCCAAAGCATAAGTGTAAACAGAACGTAAATCTTCTATTTCTAAAGAAGAAGCAGACAAGAATTCGTTGTACAGAGAATTTTTTATATAAACGTATTCGCCTTTCGGCGAAAACACCCAATTGAACATATTCAGGTTGGTAGAACCAGGAGGAATTGTAATAAATGTAATAGAATTTCTCGGATTCATGAACATATATATGTCTTTGCGGTAAAATTTAAGGTTATAACCATTGCCATATGGCTCTATAACCCAACCACTGTCCAAAGTCCAACTGTTACTTCGCTTCCTAGTATGTGCTTGCAACTCACCATCGTCGTTATTCACGAACAGAAATTCGTTATAGTCCTGATTTTTTATGCATAGTATCTCCGATCCAAATGCTAGAATTTCCACGGATTTAGGCAAACCAGATCTCACTTTTTCTGCTTCTTTGGCGGAGTCCGTGTCTAACTTAAGATTACGCCAGGCTTTTTTAAGCGCAAAAGCTAAATGGACTGTTTCTTCTTGATCTATACTATCCGTCATATTGAATAGGTTAAATACAGCTGAATATATCCACACGTTCAGTGTACTAAAATTATCATCTTCAAAGAACTTGATGAATGTCGTCGAGCCTGTTTTAACAATTACGTTATTTAGATTTTCTTTCAAGAAATCGCTGAAAAAGTCTGGATATTTCAAACGTATGCTGTCTAATATTTCAATGATATTCGTAGTATTATCAGAGTTTTTAATCGTTTCTGTTAAGTTGGCTTCTAAAGTTTTTGCCACAAAATCATGAAGTTTATCTGTAAATGTTTCTGCTGCGTGTAGGATCGAAGATTCATCGTCATCGGAAATTTTGGACTTCAAACTTTGAATTATCCTGAGTATTCTCTGATAATCATTATCACCGTTAATTTCCATTTCAAATCTTAACGCTTTATAAATTGCTACATTTTGTTCTAGATTCGTGGTGTTAGCGAAAAGGGATATAATTTCATAATTAGTCGCTTGATTATTGTAGACTTCGTGGACGATGAAGTTCACGTATTTCTGTAAATCTCCAGTAAGTTTGTCAAGACTAGACGCTGCACTGTTAAAGTCGCGACTTTTAATATCTTCAATAATTTTATTTTTCAAATATTTTGGGATTTCTTGTTGAACTTGGAAAGTCTGCTTTACGTTATCCAGTTCCTGTTGGAGAGACTCTAATGTTGTCGTCAAAGTATTTAACCAATTTTTTGAATTTATCAAATGTGCCGCCATGACTTTGACTTTGTTATCAAATAAATTTTGTAATTCGTCCATTATTGTTTCTAAACTATCAAGTCTCTCGCTAGTTCCACGGTAATTCGAGGCATTTTTCATGGCCCCTACATTTTCCTTCATACTCCTTGCATTGGATTCCAAATGCTTGATTTTACTTAGCACATTAGGATTTAATTTCTGTGGCTCATTCGATCGACGTCTTCTAGAATGTATTTCTGGATTTGAAATTATTTGTTGTTCAAGTTTTAATATACTTTCAGAACAGTCCGCAACATGGCTTATTAATGAGTCTATTTCTTGAATAAGCTTGTTCGAATCTGTTTCTTTTGATTTTCTTATCTCATTTACTGGAATTCGTTTCTTGGCATCTAGGGCTTTTGTAATAGATAACTGAATGACTATTAATATCAATCCCACGATGAAATTCTTTCTAATTATATTCATGGTTTTTCAAAGATCTTTTTATGCCTCTTTAGAAATATCACTTATGAATATGAGATTACAAAATTCTTAATTTTCTAAGAGTTGACAATTTCTTGAAGCACACGTTTTATTATCTGAAAATAAGAATATATGGAAATGAATTATTAAAAGAATCGGTACGCAGAATTGATATTCATAAAAAGTGTTTACTCTACGATAAAGTAAGTATATAGTCACTTGAATTTTTTTAAATGAATTTGATTAATAAGTTTTTTTTTCTATTTTGAAATTAAACGAAAAATCGTATGACATTTATTTGTTCCTTATTGTTAATTATTCTCACACAATATTACAAAGGAACAATCGAACAATAAGAAATTAATTAATATAAGAAAAACTAAACTTTTTAAAACTTGATTCTAAACAAAATAAGATTGTGTGGAAATATTACAATATGATTTTATTATTTTTTTTTTTCAAGAATTTTTATGAAAACCTTCTATTATTAAAGCTTTGCCTTTTTAAGTTATTACTCGGCGTAGAAAATGAATTAACTGTCATTTCGAAGGGCAAAGTGCAAAGTGATCGTCAAGGTCGATATATAGAAGAGGTGATGGTGGTCGATCGGATTGGGTGCGTTGATTGGTCGCCGGTAAAGGAAGGGTTTTCTGACTGTTTCGACACTTTGGATCAATCGACCGCTGATCTCAACGCGCCTTCGTTACCCGCGCCCTCCTTCCCGCGTTTCCACCCACGGCTTCCTTCACTCTCCATATCGTTTTCTTGCGGAGTTTTGAATTTTCCGCGCTGAATTCCTTGTCTCGCGCGACGCCCTGTACTCCATTTTTTTCCGGGCCATTGTTCCCCTCCGTCGATTTCATATTCTCTTTCGGGCAACAGTTTTTCCTCGAGATTTCACCTACCGACCAGAACCTCTGTTCGCGCGCGAACCCAGCGAGCTCGCCCGACCCACGGACTTTTTATTTTCTGGTGAAATATTTTTACGAGGGCGCGATTTCAGCGAGACGTCGCCGCGAAATTTACCGAGCTTATGAAGCGCGTTGCGCGTTTCTATGATTTGAGTGAGGTGCTAAGGAAACTTGGATTCACGCGAAAGGAAATAATGCAGTTTATGAAAGGAACCGATGTTTCTGTGTACCTTTGCATAGATTTTCGACAAATTTCGTTAATTTTCACGAGCTGAGAATAATATATTTTATGTAACATTTGGAAAAAGTGCTTTTCTTATTCGCGGTAGTGATAGAATAACGCCAAAAAATTAAAGAATGAAAAGCTTAAAATATAAAAAGTTTTGTCAAAAAAAATAACATTTTTGACAAATTAAAAAAAAAAAAATATTGATCAAAGGATGTAGCTGTGAATTTTTCACAAAAATATTCCAATAAGTAGGTAATATAAAATATATATTATTCAAAATACCTGTGCTTTTGCTATAATCTGCAGAATCACGATACAATTTCTAATCCATTTTGCTTCAAGTACTGTACCTGTTACTGTACTCTACTGTAGTGCGTGGTGTATATAAAGATACACCTGATTAATTACTAAAAGTATATTATCTTATCTACTAAATCGCGTGAATATAATATTTATTCATCATACTGATTCTATTGTTCTATTTCCGGTGATATCGCATAAATTTAAAGTGTTGTATGATGTGCTGTGTAGAATACAATTCTCAGAATATATGAAGAAAAGAATATATTATAAGTCTTAGTAAATTCCTACAATTAGAAAATTAACTTAAATAAATTTAAACATAATTTATAGTAGAATAGTTTATCAAATCTTGGTCAATGCCTAAAACAAGTTTATGGCTACGTTTTTTTTTCTTTTTTTTATAGATAAAAAATTAGTATAGTTTATTAATAATCGAATAACATCTAAAACAAGTAAATTAATGGAAATTTTTTCACCTCAAAATTAATCAACTTAAAAATTACACAATCATTTATTTTTCTCTTGGAAACTGGCAATTCCTTGACAAAAGTACCTTCGAAAAGGAATACAACAACAAAATGCGAAATAAGTATATACTTCTATTGAAAAATAATTAATAAACTTAGTATTTGTCTGTGAAAAAAAAAAAGATTATTGAAGCAGTTAGCGACATTAGGCAATAATTAGGTAAGCAGGTGAAAGAAGCTGATTAAACAATTTCGTAGCAGAAAATCAAGGTGCCTGCGCCGGCAAAGTAATTAACCGTTTAGAGTTAGCAATAACAGCATCCGGTCGTATTTTTGGAATTACTATTGTTGTATTTTCATTATTAAATAAATGATACTCGTTATGTAACCTTTATTGCGGTAATTAATTGCGTTCGTTTAAATTCGTATGTTTAAATTAAGCTACTGATTCTTTATTCAGTTAATAAATGAAGTATTTAAACTTTTTAGCAGCAACGATAAAATAGCATGAAAAATTCCAGTGAAAGATCGTTTATCATCTCGCAAATGAATTCGGAACGATGAATTTTCATTTGATTGCCGAAATAAAAGAAGAAACCCGGAATATTAATTGAAACGCATAATGGCTTTTCACGCCCCACCCTTTTGATATGCATCGGAGTCCACTCACTGCTTTTTTTTTCTCTCTCTCTCTCTTTTTAGAATTCATGCAACGCTCGCCCTTTGTCCATAGGCTGCTTTCTTTACCAGCCTCAATTTTTGTTACTTTCTCGCTTTTTCTCACTTGTTTCTACAGTCCGCCTCCCCTTTCTACGTCTTCTATTTTTTCGTTTTTCCGACATTTTCAATTCAGTCTCTTTATCTTGTATGTTAAACTTTAAAATTCAATTTAAATTTAGATTTCATCCAGTTTGCCCTGCGGTAACGCAGTATAAACTAGCCCCCCGGTGTTAACTGCTTTTTGATAGAAATACACTTTCTTCGACCATTCTTTCGAACGCCCGAAAATAAAAATTTTAATCAACGGTACATTGTTGATCAGCCGCTTGTTAAAGAACATGAAAACCTTGAATATGACGCGGTCATTTTATAGAAAAAAAAATTCATCAATAACAAAATAAAATAGAGTTAAAAAGAATGGAAAATTGGTCCGTGAATTTTGTTTAAAAATTCTATATGCATTTTAATCTCCAAAACATCAATTCACTTTATTGTCTATACGTAATTCGTAGCTAACGCTCAAAATTTTATTTTATTTCTTTGATTATATGCTAATTATATCTGATGCTTATAAATCATGAATTATCCTACAATATACTTTACTTTACTTCTTCTAATAATTAGTCATGAAATATTTTACTCCCGAGGGTTCTAGCATAGTAGTCGGTGACTGATCGATTCCATTACGTAAAAATACTTGGATAACATTTTAATATAACATTACATTTAATACTTGTTTAAATGGTTATACTTATTTTTCTTTTTAATCATTTTATTTTTGGTTTCTTGCCAAATATGGAAATCTATAAAAATTTTGAATATTTAAGATCAGTTTTGCTCGTTTACTGTTAAAATGAAATAAAATAGAATAAATTAAACACACTTTAAATACCATTTGGACGCGTTAATTTACGCACGCCTTTTTGCCGTATTGCTCGTAATTAAGTGGCGAGTAAATTTCAGCTAATGGAAACGCTAACATCTCTAAATGTGCGCACGACAGCGCGTGCGCCACCCCCAGGCTCCCCCTCTCTCTCTCCTTCTGTAGGACTGGTTTGGACGATATTATGCGCCTTGACGAAGTTCAAATTGCACAGAGCAGTCGTCCTCTCCCCACTTCCCCTTCAGTGTACGAAAAGCCGAGAGTTATGCTAAATATTTCGAGAGCCATGCAAATCGCATCGCAAGAAAGAGCGAAAGGCGATATCAGACTCTGGTTTGCTTTATTTAAAAGTTTACCGGCGTCTTGCCCTGCAAAATGTATTTTAATACCAGCCGGAGTAGTTAACAAGCATCATGTTTTTTTCTTGGCTTTATGTTACGTGAACGCTGTTGCAAATTATCCTCTATTAAATTAAGATGCTATCGGTCGACCATCGTTCATTCACGACGTCACTTTATTTTCTTATCCAAAAATTCATGTAAAGTGCAAGTGCATTTAACTGCATTCGAATGCATTTCAATAAATTTGTTTAATAAATGAATTTTATGCTTTTTTTTGGCTCTTTGTCTATACGTACTTTATTTTTAAAAAAATCTTTTTTCCATATGATTCTTCTTTTCATTTTTTATAAATAATGTTTTTTTTACGCAAAAAAGTGAGTATGAGGGATAAAAGTACGTGAAAAATTATGATATTTTAAATTTCCTTTTTTTGGAATTAATTTTTTGCCTCAACTGAGCTTTTTATGCGAATAAATATAACAAATAATCGGAATAAATAAAGTACGTTGTAGAGTAACCAGTCAAAACCAACGAATAATAAATCAACATTAAATTTACACATCGTAAACGAAATGGATTTGGCGCGGCGATTTCGATAAATCTGCAAGTTATATACGCCTGCTTGATGCAGTCTGACATGCGATGCATAATCAGCTTTCGCGATTGTTCGCATTATTATACGCACAAAATTTACGGAGAAAATTTATATCATCCGGCAAATTTAATTTAATTGCATTTCGTTACAGCAAGTTAATTTACCTTCAGCAAGAAGATTGTAACAGCGTTAACAAATATTTACAAATAAAATTTGTATACGCTGCACAAAATTAATTAGCAAATATTGCATTACATTTAGTATAGCGCGTGACTAAATTTTTATTTTCAATAAAAAATATAAATCATGAAGTATCATTATTTTCTCTTATTAATTTATATAAATAATATTCTCTCGAAAAAACATACGTACGTATTATATACTAAGTAGTATACTAAGTACTATAACATATTGTAATCTATTCAATTTTTGAGGTTAAGAAATAAATTTAAAAAAATAAACTTATTTAAAAAAGAACTTCATATTAATTAGAAAACTTAATCTTTATTTAATTAATCGTTTAAACAAACAATAATTACTTTATTATTTAAATTAAAGTGTAGAATTTCTGAATAAATTTTTGAATTTTGGCGCCATTATAGCTATGTGCGTTCCTAAATTTTCAAATTAATCATATTATGCTTTGGTATTAAATGCTTCACAACAAAAGACATCACTTTTTTAACATAGGAATAGGATTACTCAAAGCTCATTAAATTTTCAAGAGTAGACCCCAAAGACTCATCGCTTTGTTATACAGCCACTCCTCTTTCAATTTTACACCTATACTCAAAATCCGCCTTCCGCTTTCTGTCTCTCGTACCTTTGACTTTACACTCTACGTTTTCCGGCCGTTTTTTTTTTCTAGTCCAATTCTGCCGATGGCGAGAAAACCATTATCGTCGGGTTTTAAGGGGACGAGAGTAGAGGAAAGGGAGTCAGTCGGTGCGACGGTCAAAGCGACGCGACGGGAACGAAGGGGTAGCGAATTGGCACATCGCGGAGGTTCGACGCCGTCGCTAATCTGGGTCAACTGAGCCATTGTCGTCCGTAAAGCGTCGCCAGAGATCCGCGGCGGCGATTTCACCCGACGTCGTCGGCGGAAAAAACAAACGCGACCGCCTCGCCTCCACTTATTCTGTCGCGCGATTTCTGACTGTACTCGTCTGTTTTCACTGAAACGCGGATGCAGTGTTTTGGTCGTCAAGTAGTTATTTTTGGCACACGCGCCTCGATAATGCATTTTTTTTTTATAATGGATGTGGACGTTTTTGTAGTCTTAGGCGAATGTTTGAGGACGCTCAGGAATATTATATTTATTCGATGTTTATTTATAGCTTTAAGGTGACTGTAAAGTCATTTGTTTGTCATTCGAACAAGTAGTAGGTCATTACTTATCGAGTGTTTATATTTATTTATTCTTATAATTAATTACTCTTAGGATGACAATGTGAAAAATGATAATAGTTCAATTTTATCAAATAAACAGTCTCATTTAGTTACACGTATGGAACTATAAACTCTTCTTTTTTTTTTACGGAGTTATAAGAAATTCTGCTCGGATCGGTTTACATATAGCTCTGTTTGTCTGACTCGTATGTACCAAAGGAAGAGAATATCAGTCCTCTAGTATTCCCTTGAGCGACGTTTGCCTACAACATCAAAAAGTCATCAAAACGCCCATTCGTCCGAAAAATACTGGATGTTTGCAAAAAAGTAAACGAAAAACTGTAGTAGTAGCCTTTAATCTCTGACATTTATAACTGACTTTTTCATTTTAAATTTTTATTTGCAGCACTGCATTGTTAAAATTGATTTGTATGTTGTGAAAGAACATAAAACGCGTATAAAATATTTTTTTTTACTGAATTTATAAAAAATGTTGCATAAAATAAAAACTGAAGTTATTATCATTTCATGCAATAATGTTTG
The DNA here is from genome assembly GCA_035582955.1 of Sycophila texana. NCBI lineage: Eukaryota > Metazoa > Arthropoda > Insecta > Hymenoptera > Eurytomidae > Sycophila > Sycophila texana. Next base: position 7,818 of record JAWWEN010014803.1, on the reverse strand, counting down.
AACAAATTTAAGATGCGTTTGACATAAAATTTAATGTTACATTTACTTTTAAAAGAAATTAACAGCACAGAAAAAATGAATAAAATGTTAAGTCTTTTTCCAAGATTAATTTACATGCTTTTTGTACTATGAAAATTAAGAAAATTTCGAAAGTACTTTTAATCGTCGGAAATAGTCACTGGCTAATTATTTTCATAAATTATAGTCTTAAAATTTTTTGTTAAATTAGAATCCTAAATTCGCTTATAAAATCTTCAATATAACTTTTGCTTCCCTACACTTCAATGTAATTTTCCGAGCCCACGGCAACCTAAAAGCCAAAAAAAAAGGGGGTCGAAACGATTCACTCGGCTCGTCAATCTAGTGCCGGCGCAAAATAAAAGTGGTTAATCGGGTTGCGCGCGGGAAAACTCGCAATATCGCGTGCGTTCCCCCGGTGACTTACTGAACTGAGCAACACCCGAGGGGGTCGGGAAAAGCGAAGGGGTGAAATTATGACTGGCGAAACAGGTAACTGTCGACGTGTGTGCGAGGACAAAAAAAAAAAGACTCGAAAGAACGACTGAATTTGCATTGCCAACGAGAATCGGGACAATCGCTGCGCGGCAGAGGAACGGGGGTGAGTTTTCATTCCGCGCGCTCTTCAAAGTGCATGCGCCGGCGGAGCAAAGCGACGAGTGTTTTTGCTTCAATTCGATTGGGGACATCTCTTTTTTTATCCCTACGAGGACGTATAACGCTGCATAATAACGCACGTTAATTACACGACGATTTTTTTTTTTTTAATTCAAAAGGTTCTTTTGAATTACGAGTCTCGAAAGAGGAGTAAGCGGCTTGGGTTATTAAAATGACTTTGTCAATTCTGATCGCGTGTACGTAAGAGTGAACAAAATTTCTAGTGCTTTAATCGTAAACATCTGCAGCGAATTAATTTAATTACAGGATGTAATGTGATACGTTGCGATTATATCGTCACCTCCAACGAAAACTAGCACATTTCATAGTTTTTCGAAAAAAAAAACAACTTTTGATTTAAATTTATAAAAATTAGACTAGTGCAAACGTGAATTTAAACACTTTGCTCATTATATTAAGGTATCTTACAATATTTTCTATAATTAGAAAAATCATTGTCGATATAAAAGTAAAGAACTTTTCTAAAAATTCTGAAATGTGCAATATAAACACCGAGTAGCCAATAAAATTCACTTAAAAAACAAAATAATAATAATAATAATAATAAACAAATGAATAACTGAAACCGAAAAACATTTATGAACGCGTGAGCTTGCTTATTAACTGTATATATACTTAATAGCAGCACGGCCGTTAAAGCCGGGCTTTTCGGAAGCTGCGCCGGGCGAGATAATTAGAGGAGAGAAAGAGCGTGGCGCTCGTTAATTAAAAAATTTTGCGCACGGCTCGGCGTCGATATATATTCGCACAGCCTCGTTAGAAAATTCATTAAGCGAGGTCGCGACTTTGGGATCCACCGGTGGAGCCGCCAATTTGCTCGTTTTTATCTGCCGCGCGACGACGATGCTTCTTTAACGGCTTCGCCCCGCGATCGCAATTTCCCTCGTTCCCTCTTTTGGCTGACGAGCGTAAGAGCAATCGCGGCTACGTCCGCCTGCTAATCCTTTTTTGTTTTTGTGGGTGGCAATGCGAGAGTACTTCTTTAAGAGGAATTTTAATTTGACGAACTGTCCAGGAATTGATTGCGACTTCATAAGCCATTTGAATGCAGATTTGTTGTTGGTTTTTTTTTTGTTCGTTCGTTGTATTTTTTATCGAATGGGCGCGGCTACTGTGAAGTCGTAATTAATTATATTTACTCATTGTATAAATGTAAATTTAGCACGGAAGCATGAAAAAATATTGTATATTAAAACTATAATCAACCCATTTTTTCTTTTTTCAATTTAACGATTATTAACGAAATTTGCTAATGAACAAGAAATTGAAAAAATAAAAAATACTTAATTTTCATAAAATATACATTCGATTAATGGATTAAAACACTCACTTATAGGGATATCGATATTCATTTATGCGTTTTGCTGTGCGTTGCATTTATGCCAATCTTTGAGTTTATTTTCTGCCTTACGCTAAAGATGTTTTATGTTGAAATTACAATAAACAAGTCCGCGTAATTAACTTAAGCTGCTGTCGATTTACTAACAAACATAGAGTACTTTGTGTAAATATAAAGGCCACGGGTAAGTTTGTTAAACCGAACAGTAACAACAATTAATTAGTATCAGCATCACAAATATTGTTATTCCTAAGTCTGTACATTGTACTAAATTATTTATTTAACTATAAATCTCAATAGTTTATAACGGTTATAATATTCTCGAATGTTCATTAATTAAAATTATTATTATATTACATTATTAAATTTTAATATATGATATTAATTAAGACAACAAAAAAAACAGAAATTCAAATTAATAATTAATTTCGACGCAAAATAATTGTATTCCAAATATGAAATGCGAATTTTCGATTTAGAACAAGTGTACGCCATCGCTGGTTCCCTCGACTCTAATTATTTATTTGTTTGTTTATAGACTGCTAATTAAATGACCGAAATCACGGAACGCGCGAATGTGCACAGTCACGTTGGGCTCATCCGCTCCGAGTATGCGCCGTGCGAAACGCTATATAAGCGTCAACGAAAATACCGCCTGAACTCTCTGTATCAATTGCAATGTTAGCTCGCGTGTCAACACGTAATTAGCGCGGGGCAAACGAAAAATACTCAAACGCGCATCAATATATGCCCGAACAATTTGCACTGACATCTATTTACCAGCTGCTCCCGCGCTGCTTAGTCGCGCCAAATAACGATTCTTTAACGATTACATTTTAATTTGATTATTTTAATTTTATATTATACCTTGAATCTTTGTACACTGTTAATAGTCCGTTCAATTCTAAACATTAATTAAAAAAGCGTAAAATAAACAAATTTATTGTGTAATCTCCTATCGAAACACACAAAACACAACATTTTTCACCATGTATTTTGTATTTCAAAGAGCTTTCGCCCGTAGAATAAATGTAAAAAATAAATAAATAAATAAAACATGTATAAACGGCCGATCGATGGGTGAGAAAGGCCACTGTCATTCACCAGGCTGAAATACGCCGAACATCGGTGGATACCGCTCAAAGGGATTGCGTTGATCGTTCACGCCTCCTTTGCGCCGTTTGTGCACCGCGTGAAATCGGGGCGGCAGTCGTTCCCTGCCAATTTCAGTCGTCTACTGATTAAACGTCGCGCGCCCTCAAAGTGCCGGCTTGTTTATCGTCCGCGCGACTGCGCCGTTTTAATTGTCGATTGCTTTTTTTCCAGAATGAAAATGAAAATCAACGCTGCCTCTTTTATTAGCGCGCCGAGGTCGGGTTTATAAAGGAAACGAGGAAGAAATGGGATTTAAATTCACTTACGGTTACGCGGCTGCGGGCGGCTGAGTAAGTTTTTTTGAGGGGTAGCGATCGCCTGGAAGTTGCGCGGAGTTTTACGTGATTTATATATGGAGGAGGTGGGTTAGAGCCTATAGTTTTTTCGTAAAAAATACTTAGTGTCAGGGTGAACATTTTTTTTTATCTATTTTTGTGTCAGGGTGAATATTTTTTTTACGTATTTTTGTGTCAGTGAATATTTTTTTTAACGTATTTATTTTTATGTAGAAGTGTGTAAATGAGCTTAGAGCTTTACACGCGTGTTCATAACGACGTCATGAATTAGCTGCCAAAATTTTGCATAAATTGAAGTCTGTTATTAACAGGCCGCTTGAAAATTATAAATTATTTTCATTTCAAAAGGGGAATTATTACACCCAAATTTAGCTCGAATTTTGAATTAAATTATTTAAGAGAAGCTTGAAAGTTTTAAGAGCTTCTATGATTCCAATTTGTTTTGAGGATTACGTTGCTAAATTTTGAAAATGTAAAACTATCATATCTCCGAAATTAGTTCAGTTTGCTTTCTTGATACTTTCATTGTAAATTTTATTAAAAATTAAACAAAAATGTAGTTATCGCTACTAAAAGCTTCAAATGTCCAAACAATTATTAAAGCACGTTTTTTTAATAATAATTTAAACTAAGATAAAAGGATTTTTTTTTTTTAAATTCTTCGTTATAATCTATTCTTCCAAAACTCGATTCAACTTCCAACAAAAATCTATCCTTCGTAGGCCAAGTTTGCTAAAAAAGAGTCTCGAATCTTTTAGAAGGCAAGTTCAAGATAATAATATTACGAGATCCCGTAAAAATTAATCTAATAAAAGCTAGAATAACGAGTAAACCCGATTAACGTTTATTCCTCCGGATTTTTTTTTTTTAAATTTAGACTTCCTTGTTAACGTAAAATAGCTATAAGAGCTTTTAAAGAAGTTCACAACTGCGAGTTATGAAAATATTATTCTTTCGAGGTTGAAAGACCTCTCCGTCAGATTTTTTTTTACGACGAAAAAAGTTTTAAAAGACAATACTCTCGTTCGTAATGAGAAGTATAAAACTATTGTTTCCCTGGAAATTGTTAAAAAGAAGAGTCGCCGCATGAGTTGAATAAGTTACATCGAGCTTTCAGAAAAGGTAAATTTTCACTTCAACAATAGTCGTGCAAGCAGAACCGAGCAGAACAATACTAACTTCCTCTACATAAAATCGTATTAATTTAAGCGACTTCAGTTTTATATTTCTAGATTTCGTAATTAACAAATATTCCAATACCCTTTTAAAACATATCCAGCTTAACTAATATTGAACTGTATAAAAACCATATTTCTGGTTTTAAATTAAAACCAGGAACATCGTTTAAGTAGTACCCAATAACAATGGGAAAGCGGACCGCGAACTGCCGTCGCATTTAAATCCGGCAAAAAGCCGGAGTATAGCTCTCCGAGTTCGGCCCAGCGAGGCGTATTACCAAAAACAAGCGGGTCAACTAAATTGCGAATTTCAGCTGTTTCCCATTCAGCCGCGCTCGTCGAATCGGCTGGGCGCACTCGCGCCGGGGGAGCCTGCACCGGGGGTCGCGAAGAATTTCCACAAAACAATTTCTGGCCGTCGCGTCAGCGTAACGAGACCGTCGTGCAACTTATTCAATTACCGGCCAATTTAAACGAATTCCGCAGTGCGCGAAACAATCGCCCCTCGCCGCGACAACTTTTACGCACTCGGCAGAGCTGCTCAGGGTGAGGAGGTGAAGGGGGAGGGGGGGGCTTACTTCCTCATCCGAGCCAATCAAAGTTTTAAGTGCCCGCCCCGTATGACGGCGGGCGTTTTAACGCGGCGCGCCAATATCGACCGAGCGCGCGCCTTCCATTAGGACGGAACTATGCGCTGACGCATCGCCTTTGACGGATCCGCCGCTTAGCGGATCGAACGGCCGCGCGGCGAGCAAATCGGGACCGCACGACCGACGAAATTAACGAGTTTTGCCTTGTCGGGGCTCAATGGGGTGCAGCGGCCGGGGGATACGCTTCTGATCGTGCCCTCCCCCCTCCAGCGATGGATTTTAGACTTTTTGATTACTTGCTTTAATGAAGCTGGAGCGGTCGGCCAAAGTGACCAAAGCCCTGCGATTTCAGGACGGTTAAATTAATTATCAGGGCTTATAGGGTTACGGGAAATATGGAAATTTTCGAGTTGGTGGTAAGATTGCCGGCCAGTTCTGGAGTTTCGAGTGCCTATTATGAAGATTTGGATACTCGAAATCTGGATATGGTTGAGTCTCGCATTTGAAAGGAAAGGATAGAATAAAATTCTAAACCTGAAAATTGAGTAAGTTATCATCCAGGTTTTGTTACTTTAACTTTTTGTAATTAGTGTATTTTCTTGAAAGTAGAATTTTATAGTTTTTTTTTTTATTAACATTTATAATTTTTTAATTTACTGTATTTTCTTACGTTTTGCATTCCTTAAATTTTTGGCATCGACAAAGCTCCATAATTTTTAGAAGAAAAGCTCTGTGAATATTAATTAGATTTTACCATGTAAGCTGCAGAGCTTTTTTTGGTAAAAATTACAAAGCTTTGTAAACCGTTTCGCAATTACTTTTCATGTAATTTTTACTAGGAGTTTCACTATAATTTTTACAACAAAATTCTCAGTATATCAAATTAATTAGTTGCGTATTTCGATTTAGAATATATCATTATGACATAAAATAAATTAGTGAAATTGTAAAAATTTCTCTAATTAAGATTCGAATAGACTCCAGATTATCCGAAACCTTCGAATTTGAATTCGATTCTTTCGGCAGCTGGTAGCCCCCATCTTTTTAAAGGGTACACAGAATTTAATTTGAAACACGATTGTAATTTAGAGAAAGAGTAATCCGTGTCTGACAGAACATAGAGAACAGAAGAAAACAAATTATCGAATATTTCTGTCATGTTAAATTAAAAACAGCAAGACTTTCTCTTTTAATGACATTTTTGCGGCGTTCTTCTCAAAACGACAGTAAAGCATTTTCAATTAAATATTCTACGCCCCCAGCAGTTGGTATAAAATTAAAATTGTTTTTTTTTTTCTTTTTTTTATCCTCCGTATAATTTAACCTGTCATTTTTGCACGATGAATTTCCTAAAAATTTCTCACTAATTTTTTTATTTTTCCACCCTCGCTCCACAGCCACGCCAAATACGAAAAAAAAAGAATTACTCCCCTGTCAGCATAAGCGAAAAATCGTCTGAAGCTCGCCTCTCTCTTATAAACCTCGAAAAATAGAGCGAAACGGAAAAGAAAAAAAATATTTCGAATTTTCAAGTAGCGATCAGGTACACCTACGCTCAAGGCCTCCGCTCGAAAAAGAACAACCATTCCGCAGCGCGCTCACCGTCTTTAAAAGTTCAATGGCGCGGAAATTATTACGCGGCAGATAAGGAGAGACAGAAAAAAAGGTCGGAGGGAGAATAAAAAAAAAAGAAGGACAAAATCTCCCCCACCATTGGAAGCGGAGATAAAGCCCCCGGCCGCCGGCTAAAAATAAGCCCCGGCCAGATATACGTCGGGCCGAAAAGCCAGCGAGGCGCATCTCGGTAAACACACGGGCGATAGATCAAAATTTTCCGCTGGCTCGGGGTCCCCTCACGGCCCCGATGCAAACTCGATCCGCGCCCCGTTCCGCTTCATTGTGGCGGCCTCGAGCTCCCCTTCACTGCCTTGGATTGCGATAAAGACCTCGGGGCTTTTCCGATGTTTGGATGGAAACACTGATGCCGCGATTCGGGTAGATCCGCGGCTCGCCCGAGTACACGCGATTATTGCGACACAGTAACCCGAATTTCGCGGGCCGACGGACGCGCGATTTATGAAGAGGGCTATTCTTTAGGGTTTGTCGCGATAATGATAAAAATATGTATGTACATCCATCTTTTCGCGATGCCCGTGTGGCAGAAATTCTTTATAACGGAAAAGTAAATAATCTGTTTCTCTTTTTTTGGCGGAGGTCGAAAATGTGCCGTTACGAAAATGTTTTATCTGCTTGGTATATATTGGGGTATATTTTGGTAGGCATTTGCAATTAATTAATTTGAAAATGTGTAATTCATTTAGAAAGTACGTTACTATTAAATCTTTCAAAGTGAATTTCACGTTATTTTCAGATTTTCAGAGTTATTCAGAGTTAGTTATAGTGAGTGAAGAACTAAATTGATTGGTAGAATAAAATTCCGATTGTTCAACGGCGTCAACTTTTTAAATGTTTTTGTGCGTGTACTTTTTATTTTGGAGTGAAACTCCATTCTCCTCGATATATACATATGTAATAACAATAACAATAAAACAATAACAATATAT
>JAWWEN010014772.1:0-21837 GCA_035582955.1 Sycophila texana | reverse complement strand
ATTGGCGTTGATACCAAGGTTTTCTATCATTAGAATTATATAAAGAAGTGAAAAAATTGTGTCCGGTAAGTGTGCCCTACGAAATAAAAAAGACCTGTTTTTCGCCCCGTTTGTTTCCGATTTTCGTGGGAATTGCACATATACAAGTAATAGAAAAGAGTAATATAATAGAAAGAATAAAAATACAGTAGGAGATATAAAAACAAAAAAGGCAAAGAAATGTAGATGTTATAAGAATATACTAATTTTCTTCTAAGTAGATGCAAGTTAGAAAAGTAAGTGGTTTTACCTTAAAATTTCGCTTTTTTTTTATAAGTTTATAGCATCACTTAATAAGTCCTTGCGCGGAACGCACCCAATTCGTATATTTTCTTTAATTGAAAAAAAAAAAACGAAAATTCCTACTTGTTTAATACTATATTAACAACTTTTATTACAACCGTTGTACTAAGCCTGGGGTGACAAACAGGTTCACCAAAAAACTTCGTCAGCTATTCTGTTGCAAATAGACGCATGATATCGCCAAATAAGATATTCAATCTTCAAAATAACTTAAACTTAAAACGGACGATGCTCCCGACGACTCATGGCATTATTTAAATTTTAACTCCTACCTTCTAATTGAAATGTACAATAAAAAAAAAATGTAAATCCAACTAAAATTTAGTTGAGTCCTCCTTACAATATTATTTTGTTGAATTAAATATAATAAGTTATATTTTATCTTAAATTTTGCTTCATTAAAATTAAACTAAAAGTAAGCCAAATGTTTAGTTAAATGAATTCAAAGATTTTTTAAGCAGTAAGGAAAATTCAATCATAATTTCATTTAGATCTACTTTCCTTTTCCATTGTACTGTACTGTTCCACAACTTATTTTAAATCGTCCGACAATATTTATCCGTTAAACCAAACACACTGCACCTACTTGACAAATTTTCACAGTCACTTTAAAGAAAAAACTAAATAAATAAATAAAAAAAAATAAATAAATAAATAAATGAAAAAAAAAAACAGAACATCATAGCAGTGTAACAAACAATGAATCCAGCCGAGAGATTCGCCGCTGCAGCGACTCGTACGCCACGAAAATGAGCACCGGTAAGACTGAGCCTCGCTCGGCTCAAGGTACACTGCCTCGGAGCTTTCGTGGCGTGAAGAACGGCTGGCATCTGCGTCTGTTTTTCTCGGTCGTCCCTCCCTTTTCTCACACGTGCGCTCCGCGCGCATCCCCCTTCGAGCCGCGAGCTCTTTGTCCCCGCGCACTGCGTGCCTCCTTTACTTCCTCCCTCCAATGCTGGAAGCCGAACTTCTTTCGGGGACGCGCACGACTTCGAATGGGGGCACCAGATGGACTTTTCTCTCTACGGAGGAGGAAACTGGATATCTTTTCTGCTGCTGCACACTTTGGAGGTTTCGCGCGCGAGGAGATTGAAATCCAGCGGTGTTGGTTATGAAGCGATCGGTGAATCGCCCGGTTGTATACGTGAGAATCGCACGAATTTTCGATCTTTTATTTTTTTGGTGGATTCTTTTAATAATCGCTGTTCAGGCTGTAGACGGTATTGCGAGTGTTTGATTCTATTTGGCTTCCAGGAATGAAGAAGTAGAAACAGATTTTTTTTTTTTTATTGAAAATTTGATTTTTATAGCCGATTTAGTAGGTTTAGAATGTTGTTTTTTTGTCTTCAATGTGTTCTAAACAGTTGGAAAGTTAATAATGTTCTAGTATATATTGATTAACGATTTATTTTTTTTTATTAATTGATTAACGATTTAAATCCACTGTGTTGGAAACATTTCCTGAAAGGACGACTTGAATTGATAATTATAAATGGTTCAAATCGTAATTTACGCTCTTCTATTACCATATATCAATATACATTATTATTACTACAGTTTTGCATCGTATATATTAACATTTCTCACATTTCTTAGTATTCTTTATTAGTATTCTTTAAATTTTTTAATTTAATTAAATTAAAAAAGGTAAATAAACCTCGGTGTCTAAAATTTTTATTATAACTATTGTAACAGAAACTTCAGAAACTGTAGCTCATTACTTTTATCGTAATACCGAATGACAAACAAAGTTGATAAACGCACAAAAGAAAAAAAAAACACAAAAGAGCTCTTTAAAATTGCATCGTTAATTCCGTTTAATTTTGATTATTTCTTCAAATATTTTCATTTTTTTTTAGTTCATTTTAATTCATACTAAAATAAAACACTTTTAAAAAAGTGGGACATTTTCATTTAATTGATTTAAAAATTGCAATTTTAATCAATACACTTAAAAATTTTGCAAAATAAGAAAAAAACTATATAGGAACTTCCTATTATATTTTATTCAAAAAACATACATATAGTAACTTCGGAAAACATTCCGGAACCATGCAACTATGCGTAAGTCTCCGGCTTTCAAGGATATTAGACTCAACACATCCAACACAAAAAAATCTCTCATTCTGAAAAAAAAAGGTGCTACTACACCTCTCCACTGTGTATATATAGTATAATACTTCGCACCCCTTCCTCTCACGTTCTCGTTCCGCACCCTTAAAATCCCCGTTTCTCTCCCAAAAAAGGAAGTAGTCAGTTTAATTTTGTTAATTGAAAAGAGAATGAATTAGATGTAGATAAATTTGTTGTCTATGATTATTCGTCATTTTTATTGCATCCGTTGTATTAAGCCTGGGCCGAAAATACGTTCACCAAAAAAACTTCGCATCTATTCCGTTGCAAACAGTCGGACGATATCGTCAAATAAGATATTCAATCTTCAAAATATCTTTAAAGTAATTTTAAAATAAAGGAACGGACGATATTTATATTTCCGTCGACTTACCCCATATATAATTATTAATTTTTAACTTTTATACCTTTTAATGGAAATTTATTGTTCCTTGAACTGTAATTCATTCTTATAATCGTTCGATAATAATATTTAGACGTTAAATCGAACGCAACGCACCTACGCATACTCGTCGAATTTGCACTCATTTAAAAGAAAAAAAAAGAAACTTGAAGTACTAAAACCTGGGATAAAAATACGTTCACCAACAACACTTCGTCATCTGTTCTGCTGCAAATAGATGCAGAAAATCGTAGGCAGCTCGCGCACGTCGCCTCGCCTCGCCGAAAAACAGTGCGTCGACAGCGAAGGGGTCAAAGGACACTGGCCGCCGGGCGAGCGAGAGGAGGGACCAACCGATGAAATTTGCATTTCCACGAGCGACAAATATGCTAAGTCGGGGCTCGCGACAAAAGCCCCGAGGCCTCGGGCTCTCGCACTTTTCCCGCGCGCCAACGATTGATCGATGGATCGACCGCCGACCTCGCGGCCCGCATTGTGCGGGGTGACGCGCGCGCCCCCTTTTTTTTCCTTCCTTTTACGCGCGCGTACTATACGCGTTACTACACGTGCACTGGATACTTATGGGCGCGCAAACAAGTGGGAAGGAGGAAAAAAAGGAAACAAAAAAGAGGAATTTCGGTTGCATGTACGTGTACGCGTGAAGTGCGAGTGCGATGACACTTGCGGACTGCGTTAGCCATTTCGCGCTTCGGCGATTGTGGCCTCTTTGATGGGGATTGATGCGAGAACTCGATGGGATCGAGGGGATGATTGAGGTGTTGGCCGAAGAATTATTTGGTTGGACGTGCGTGGTGTTAGTATACGACGTGTTATAAATTTCTGATATGGAATTTTCTGCAGATTATTTGCAGAATTTTTTATAATTTGTGAAAATTATAGACAGAAAATCTGTAGGAAATTTTTGTGAAGATTTTCTGAAGAATTTGACTTCTGTACAAACTCTGCATAAAATTATTTATCCGCATTTTGTTCGTAAGGATAATCCTTCGACAATTTAATTAAATAATTATATGTTTAATTATATGTTGATTGAAACTTACTTGAAACACTGAAATAATTGTCGCTGTTTTTTTTTTGTTTAATAGTTTGCATATTATTTTGTCTCAACTTTTAATACTTTTATCATCGTACTATATATGCACGGCTTATAATCGCGAGTGATAGTCTGGTGACGTATCTTTTTTTTCAAGTAAGATTGTGTCAATGTTTTTCTCTAAATGCGAAATTATACTGAATTAAAAAACAATGCATGAGTGCTGCATGGTACAATTAAGTACCACAAAAATATTCACTCATAGCGTTAAAAGAAAAATTAAATTAAAAAACTATATATCCAAAATTACAAATATTATTCTTACACTTCTTCATCGTTAGTTTTTAGTTATAATTATTAAGTTTAATTTGAATTACTGAATTTAATTGTGGATGTTTAAGTCCTTTGAGTTGTAAAATTAATGAATTAATTAATTAATTAATTGTGCACGCAAGTTATTTCTTTTTGCAAATTCTTAGTACTTAATTTATTAAAGATATACTGCGAATAGATATAATTGAGCTCAGGATTATTCATCATCAATGCCATAAAGAAAGAGTCTCTTAAAAAATACAACAATATAAAAAATGTTAGTGCACTTAATCGTCATTTATCAGTTCGGTGACTATCTGCATAAATATAGTAATATGGTTTTGTGATACCAGACTTTTGCCAGTTTTAACAAATGAAAAAAAAAAGTTTCTTTTCATACTCTTATACTTTTTCTTCTTGAATTACACATTTTTCCGCAGAAGATACCTACAGCATCGCTTTATCTCTGCATTCGGCAGAAAGAATTAAGCTCTAAAGCAGAAATTACCGAGCTTCACGAGCCTCAAATCTCAACACGAGACTCTCTATCAACGTCGTGCGTATATATAATCATCACGTATGAAAAGTACCGTAGCCTCCTAGAAAAAAACCTCATCATCTCATCCGCGCGTCCATCAGACTCCCGAAATACCCCGAATAAAGCAGTCGAGAAAGGAGATAAACGAAAGTCGGTTAAAAAGTGCAGTACAGTCGTCCCGGGAGTTGGTGAAACCGCGAGGGGAAAAAAAGAGGAAGGCGCGCGCCAAAGCATCTGGAGCCGTATTAGCCGCGCCGAGTGGCCCGTAAAAACTCGCCGTTTTAATAGCGCCCATGTGTGCGCGCATCCTCGTATTTTTCTTTCGCCTCCGCGCGGGCCCCTCTTTGTGCAGGCCTTTCCGTATGAAGCGCTGCATTCGGCCCGTACTTCTTTTTTTTTTCTTTTTTCGAGGCGAACGAAAAACTGGAAATTTTCGTCGACCGATTTTCCCTGCGTTTCGCGGGATTTTCGAGTTTCGCTGCGCGTATTTCAAATTTATTTCGTGCTTGCGGATCCTGTATCTACTTTTTACTTCTTTATTTAGTGATCTCTCGCGTAAAAAAGATATAAGTTAGGATACAGTTTTGCAGGAAGTTCATTGTTTGGATTGAATCTAGATTAACGTGGCCAATGGAGACTTAATGTGCAAATAGTCAACTATGTTTTTTAGAAGCTTAGCGAAATGTCAGATAATCTAATTTAATTTTATGATTTAATTTTATTTTCGATATTGATTTCATTGTATTTTTACAATTAGCTCCTTTAAGCGTTTTAGAAAGTAAATAATGAAAATACAAACTGCACGTAAAGAACGAACTTAAAAAATTCAATTCAATTTGTGTAAAAAACTGGATAGTTCATACTAGATTGGTCCAAGCTTTTTAAAAAATACAAGGATTAATTGTTAATCATTATTAAATCTACTTGTTGCAGCAGTTGCATTCAACTATTCTTTTTTAAAGAATTAATAAAGAATTTTAAAGTATCGACTTCTTGATAATTATTGAATTATATCTGCTGAAAACGTTAATTTTTAAAAAAGCAAGATTGAACATATAGATGTTTTATCAATTCATTTGAAGTATTTTATTTTATTTTACTTTTTTATATATTTTTTATAATAACTTTTTAATCGCAGCACCCAATATATATGGGACGAATAGCATAAAAATATTGAAATATTTTCACATATATCCTTAATCAAATACAAAAGGAAAGATTACTCATTCCAACGATAATAAGAAAATGAAAAAAAAAAATAATATAAAGGCGTGCCGAAGAATTAAACCTATATGTAAACACTGAGGCATATATACATGTGTAACGTAAAGTAAATGACAGAAAATAGCTAAATTTACTTAACAAATTAATTGGAGGCACCGAAATAAGTATGCGGCTTACTCAATAAAAAGATGTTAAAACTATTCCTTTAAATTCGTCCTATCACTTTATCTTCGAAAAATGAAAACATTAATATTCAAACAAGTCAGCCGATCATTACTCGACACGATGACCGCAATTTTCTCACAATCTGCAAAATCATCTAAAGTTGAATTAGTGCAAAATTACTACGATTTATTAAAATTACTGAAATTTCATTAAAAATTAGTGAGAAGCGAATTTTCAGTGAAATTTTACTAATACTATAGTCGCAGTAGTAGCTTTTAATTATTATTAAAATAACCCACTAATCGTTAATTTCCTACCAACTAATTTTTATTGAAATCTCACTAAATCAATCTAATCATTACGTCAGTGGATCAATTTCCGCTACTTTTAAGATTTTATCACTAATTCAACTTCAACGAGGGAAAATAACAAATCAATATAACTCCCGAGCGTCCACCAAACTGACAACGCTACACTCGAAAAGGTGAAGCCCGCGTCCAAGTCTCAGTACTCCATGGTGATGGTCTTAGTCTTAAGGTACTCGTTGAGGGCCTCCTGGCCAAGATCCTTGCCGAATCCGGACCTCTTGAATCCGCCGAAGGGCGCGGCCACGTCCGTCTTGTTGTAAGTGTTGACAAAAACGGTGCCGGCGTCGATCTTCTCGGCGAACCTGAGCGCCCGGCTGATGTCCTTGGTGAGGACACCGGAGGCCAGGCCGTACTCCGTGGCGTTGGCCCGGGCGATCACCGCGTCTAGGTCCTTGGAGCTGAAGCTCGAGACGCACATGATGGGCCCGAAGGACTCCTCCGTGGCGAGGTAAGTGCCGTCCTTGACGCCGGCGAAGATCGTCGGCTCGAAGTAGTAGCCGGGCGTTGGGAGCCGCCTGCCTCCGTAGACCAGCCTGGCACCTTCCTTGACACCGTGGGCCACGTACTCCAGGAGCTTGTCCAGGTGGGCCTTGTGGTTCTGGGGGCCGTGGGCGGTGCCGCGGTTCAGCGGGTCGCCGATTGATATTTTCTTTGTCTCGGCAACAACGCGCTCCAGGAACTCGTCGTGGATTCGCTCCTCCACGAAGATGCGACCTGCGGAGAGTTAATGATTTATTGGGTGAAATTTATTTTTTTTGGGGTATTTTTGCCTACTGAAAGAGCTGTCAGCTGAAAATCGTGCAAATAATTTTCTGCTGAGAATCGCGTAAATATGCACTCTGTAAAAATAAACAAGTGAAATTTGACTAAAATAAGTAAATAGTCACTTATTCCACGTGGAAAATCTTTCACTTGCTGCAATAAGTGGAAGATATTTAACGTGAAATAAGAGACTATTCACTTATTTTAGTCAAATTTCACTTATTCATTTTTAGAGGGATCTGATTAGCCTTTGTGCTATTTAAATATTTTAATAATTATTTAATACTAGTTCACGATTGATTGTGTGAAATTCATTTTTGGGTATTTGCCTACCGAAAAAAGGTACCAGTTGAAAATCAGCTTTTGTGCTATTTAAATTATTGTACAATTGCGTAATACTACATTATTATTTTATACGAATATTAACATTCATTCAATAAACAGTTATTATTTTATTTTAAATAAATAATTTTTCTTTACTGCAATGATGTTATAATAAAATAATATTAATAAAGTAAAAACAAATTAGTGTTACAATTTTTATTTAAGAACATTTTTTTTTAATAAAAATATGAACATAAATTTTGATTCTGATCTTCATTATATAGCATTTCACAAAAAACTTGTAGTGATAATCGGTGAGGTGGTAGTATCACTGTCAACGACGCAAAACCGTCGTATTTTCCATGACGAAATATTTCTTTATCGCGTTGAAATATCGTTAAAAGAAAAAAACGTTGTGTTCGTTTTTAGATAAGCCATCAGACGAAAATATTTGAAGAAAACGAGTAAAACGCGTCATTGAAACTATGCTTATCAAGTTATTAGTGATGAATTGATTTTTCATTAGACCCATGATTTTTTCCTATATTACCTAAATTCCTCTAAAAAATAATTTTAATATATTTATAATGCACCGTACGTTCCTATTTATAATGCGTACATTTCATCGACATTCATTATTGTGTATTTAAATCTCTCTTTTTTTACCAATTACAAGAAAGAATTATATTGGAGATTTTTTTTATAATCATTAATAAATTTAGGATTGTACTAATTGGTAGATAAAAAAAAAATATCTTACCGGCAGCGATGCAATTTTCTCCTTTGTTAAAGAAAACGCTGCTCATGGCTAATCTCACAGCCTGTTGCATATCGGCGTCCTCGAATATGACCAATGGACTTTTTCCACCCAATTCCAATGATACTTTCTTCAAGTTGCTTTCTGCGCAGTCCTTCATGATTGTCTGGCCTATTTCTGTGGAGCCGGTAAAACCGAGCTTTCTCACCAAGGGATGCCTCACTATTGCGTTTCCGGTTTCCGATCCTCGTCCAGGTACAATGTTAATGACGCCTGCATAAATAATAAAATTAAATTTATTATAATTAAATGTTTAATTAAATTAATACAATTGAGATTTTTCATGAAAAATTCCATTAGATCCGTCAGATGGAATAAGAACAAATAATCGACACGTATTTTTTCTTTTTTTAATTTAACATATATTAACAATACTGTAGCAAGTTTAAATTTACGACAAACGTGACGTCACACGGGTCTTCGATATCTTTGTTAATAATCGTTAAATTCCGAAAAGAAAAAATACGTAGCGATTATTTTTCAATTTTCTATTAGACGGATCTAATGAAATTTGATTTTATTTTTCACGCAACATCCCAATTGCGCCGCAAGAAATATCCTACATAAACTTGACATAAGCCACGGGATCAGTAGGTTTATAACATTCGCTACTCTTTCTTTGACTTAACGGGACTTATTATGACTTAATTATCGCGACTTACCCGGAGGTATGCCGGCCTTGGCCGCAAGCTCGGCGAACTTGAGGGCAGTGAGGGGCGAGGTCTGAGCGGGTTTCATGACGACGGTGTTGCCGGCGGCGAGGCAGGCCGCCATCTTCCAGGAGAGCATCATGAGGGGGTAGTTCCAGGGGGTGACGAGGCCACAGACGCCGATGGGCTCCTTGCGCGTGATCGTCAGGTTGCGGTTCGGCCGAGCGTGAGAAATCGGCACCGTGGCGCCCTGGATCTTGTCGCACCAGCCTGCGAAGTACCGCCAGGTCTCGATGGACATGCCAACGTGGGTTTTCAGTGCCAACGTGTACACCGCTCCGGAGTCCAAGCTCTCAAGGGTCGCAAGCTCCTCCTTGTGCTGCTCCATCAGGTCCGCCAGTCTAAAAAGAGATTTTTTGGGATTTCATTTATCCGATTCAATTGATTCAGTGTGAAAGGGTGAAATTCACTCCGAAAGGGTGAAATTCACCCCCGAAAGAGTGAAGTACAGTATGATAGGGTGAAATTCAGTGTGAAAGGGAGAAATTCACCCCCGAAAGAGTGAAATTCAGTGTGAAAGAGTGAAATGCACTCCGAAAGGGTGAAATTCAGTGTGAAAGAGTGAAATTTAGTGTGAAAGGGTGAAATTCACCCCCGAGAGGGTGAAATTTAGTGTGAAAGGATGAAATTCACCCCCAAAAGGGTGAAATGCAGTGTGAAAGAGTGAAATTCAGTCTGAAAGGGTGAAATTCAGTGTGAAAGAGTGAAATTCACTCCGAAAGGGTGAAAGGGTGTATCTCTACATCTCTCTATATTATAAAATATAGAGGTATCATCAGATAGTTAATTAATTGAATTATTCGATTGAACTAATAATAATTGATTTATTCGACTTGATTGATAATCATTAATTTGTTCGATTTAAGTAATATAAACATTTAATTGACATTTTTGGGATTTGTGTTATTCAATTTTTTTATTAGCTATTAGTAAACTTGGACAAGGCTAGACTATCTTTTAAAGAGTCTTGTCAAGATTGGATTGGATATCGATAGGTCGAGTCGGGTCTCGCTTTTTATTTATAAATCCTCAATTATCTATCAGACTAACAGTAGAACAAAATGTGAAAGATAAGCGTTAACTTTTTTTTACAACCTCTTAAATAATCAAGGATAAAAGAAGTTAATTGGTGCAAGTATGAATTTATTTAATTACTTGCAAGAAACTCTTTTTTTTTTTGAGAAACTCTTTCTTAAAACAAAAAAAAAAAAAAACAAAAAAAAAACGAACAAACAAACAAAGAAAAACAGCTTCCAGTATTTCAGATAATCCGTAATTTAAAAAAAAATAATGAAGAATAACTCACTTGAACAATAATGCGCCACGCTCCCTCGCGCTGATCTTGCTCCATTCGCCCTCCTCAAAGGCCTTCTTGGCGGCGCGAACGGCCAGGTCGACGTCCTCGACGCTGCCGCTCTCAACCTGGCAAATTACCGACTCGTCGTGAGGGTTAACGGTGGGGATGGGCTTGCTGCGGCCATTGACGAACTGGCCGTCGATGAAGAGCTGCCGCGGGAAGCGAAGATCCATGTTATTGGCTCGCAACTCGACCGCGTCGTACACGAGCGACTGAGCGGCGCCGGCGCCGCGTTTCGCCAGGATTGCCAGGCTCGCGAACTCCAGGAACACCGGGGCCATGAACACGTCCGTATTCTGCAGGTGGATGTCCAGGCTGTCCTTCAGCTCCTCCACCAGGCGGACCACGTCCATGCTACCGGCGCCTGGTATCGATAGGGGTGAGATTAGAGAGCTTTTGTTTAAGGCAACAATTTTTTTTTTTTTTAAGTTTTATTGTCTGTTTTTTTTTTGTTATGCAGAGAAAATTTACTAATTAATAATTAAGTAATTTCGCTCTATGGTTGAATTTGGAAAATATTCGCTACACTCAGAGAAAGGTCTGGGAAAGTAGTTATACAGCCTGTAACGTTTTGAAAAAATGACTATATTTTACAGTGAAATTTACTGTAAGTACTTATATGAAAATTTACAATGTTATTTTTTATGAATTTGACGGTAAAGTATGATAATTTTTTTTCAGAATTTCAGACTAATTTTCCAGACGGTTTAGTAATATTAATATAATATAATATAATATTTACTAGACATTACTCTCAGTGCATATTATACTATCTAAAGTTGAATTAGTGATAAACTACTACAATTAGCGAGATTTTACTAGCAATTACTGAAAAAATCTCCACTAATTTTAGTATTAGTAAATATTTACATATAAATATAAATATTTCAATAATTCAACTTAAGAGGGTATTTAATTAAATGCACTGAGAATTAATGAAAAAATCTAGTTAATTGATAAATTGCAGAGTGCGATATAAACTAATTTTTTAAGTACGTTACTATTTCACCGCGAATATTGTGGGAAAGAAATATAATAAAATAATTATGTGATATTTAACTGCATTTGAAAGTATTTTTGAAAAAATCTCATGTATTTCATAGTAACTGTAAGTTTTAGCCTGCAGTATAAAATTGTAATGCTTTAGTATAGCTGCAGTGAAACGACGAACGACGACTTGATTTTTAACGATCACGAATGATGAAATTTTCCTCCTCGTTACGCGGAAAATCTGCCATTTTCAACGATAAAGTATGATAAAAATATTATTTGTAAGATCTAAGAGTGTTATAAATATATAATTTTTAAGATTCATGACATCTTCCCCACGACTAGTAGAGAAGACTCAAGAGTATTAAAAATGATAATATTCGCACGAGAACTGACTCCATCCTATAAATAAAATAGAGTAAATAAAATAGAGTATATTCACGCACCAGAGGCGAAGAAATCAACGTCGTCGGAAATCTCAAAATTGAGTATGCCCATCCAGGTCTTGCGTATCGCCTCGACGTGCTGGCGCTCGTCGTCGGTGAACTCAATGCAGGTGCCGTTGCTATCGGCTTTGCCGTACTTACTGGCGCTGATCGTCCTGCTGCCGATCTTTAACACCTCCACGTTTAACCACATGCTGTCCTCCGCTAGGATGGCCAGGCCGCCGTCGTGCACGATACCCGGTCGACCGTCTATGTCTACTTCCAAGCCTACTGGTCGTTCCCTATCTAAGAGACGGATCATATAAAAAAATCAAACCCTTGCAAAAAAATGTTTTCATAGAGAGTCGAATTCTTGTAGGAATACTGCAAGAATTTTACAAACATTAAAATTCCTGCAGGATTTCTGTATAAGGATTTCTGCAGGTTTCTTCCAAGAAATTCGGGCAAATTTCGTGCAGGATTTCTGTATAAGGATTTCTACAGGTTTCTTGCAAGAAATTCGCGCAAATTTCGTGCAGGATTCTTACAAGAGATTCCTACTGGATTCTTGTAGAAATATTCCACAAATCCTACAGAAATTTAATTTTCTGCAGGAATTCTTACAGGAAAGGTTTTTTTCGTAAGGGTATAGGGGTAGTTAATGACCTTAACATTTTTTTAGGGATGATGACGCGTGGATCAAATGTGATTTGTGTTACAGAATAAAAAACTTGTTTTACCAATAGAATTATATAATTTTTTTTTTATATTATAACTGCGTATGCGATTACAAGATAAAAAAGAATTTTAATTGAATCTCGATTTACGTGAAGGTTTTTACTCTACTGTAAATTGTTTAAAAAGATATTGGAATTCCCTTTCATTGCGTTTTCAAAGTGTTATTGTCGATGGGCGTATTTAAAGCGTCTATAATGAGATAGTGAATTATAATATCATTCACTATCTCATTTATTATATTTATTTTTTTTTGTTTTATTTACTTATTTATTTATTTATTTATTAAAGGGGCTGAAAAATCCCTTTCATATCCTCTAATAAACACCCTTTAATATTTTATATATTTTTTTTATAAATTGTATTTTTTACATTCTCTACTATTTTAACGTAAGGATAAATTGTCCGTTCAATATTATATAAATAAATAAATAATTAATTAATTAAATAAATAAATAAAGAAGCGAATGAATGAATTGACAAATAAATAAATAAATAAATAAAAAAAATAGGATAAAAAGATTTTAAAACATCGCAAGACTTACTTTTCCACAGCGAGCTACCATAGAGCCTGGCCTCTTCGCCGTTGATGAGCGTCCAGGCTCCGGGGGTGGAGTCGAGGGCGCGGATAAAGTCGTGCGCCTCTTTCGCGGTCTTCATGGACCACTCGAGCTTCTGGAGCTCCTTTTTGTTGAGCATGGGGTCGTAAGTCGCGCCTACCTCGGACTGCTTTATCATCGGCGCCGTACCCGCCGCCACCAGGTTCACCGCCTCGGCCATCGCGGCGATTCCCTCTGGGTACATGAAGCGATTGTACAGCGAGTCCAGGGTGTCATTCATATGGACCTCGCAGCTGCGCTGCAGCAGGATCGGTCCAGTGTCCAGGCCGTCGTCCGCCCAGAAGATCGAGAAACCCGCTGTCTCGTCGCCTTGGATCAGCGTCCTGATGTTTTAAGTTTAGTTATAAGTAATTAATGATACATTTTTTAAATTAAAGGGATACACCAACTTTAAACGAATGCACAAATTGGCACAATTTATAGAATTAATTGGTGATTAACGTCATTTAGGCCTGAAGAGTTGGAAAAATTAAAAATTATTTAAGTAACCATCTGAAATAGCTATTTCCGATACAAGTGCGTAAATAAAGTACTAATAAATAATGTTAATTAAAATTAATGTTATTGTTTTTTTTTTTACTAAAAACGTCTGATGATTTTTAGATGATTTTCAGTTAAAATTTATATTCATATTTTTATTAAAGAAAATTAATTAGTCAGAAATAAAAGAATTACACCTAATTAATCCATGTATCAGTATGCATAAGGAAAAGCTTATTTCTGTATACTCTCGAATTTATCTCAAACACACGAACGACCTTCGTGGCATTTTCGCGAACCGCAACAAAAACTCACTGAGTAAGAAATCGACGTCACCTATTAGCGGCCCTTACCGCACAGCCTGATACTAAGTCTGATGTAATAACGAAGCGCGATTGTGTTATCGGTCAAAATTTTAATCGCGGTCATTATCACTCTTAGACTACGAAAATCTGCGAGTCATCGTCGGTGTCTTTGCCGCAAAAAAGGAAATCGACGACTAACGTGAAAGGGAAAGTACCTATAATACTTGTTTATCTGCATTTTTTTTTCAACAAAACTTCTCTGATCTCAAAACATTTGCATCTTATATTTATTAAAAAAAATATGTATGTATTATGTTATATTTAATACGGTGATAGCTTTTACGAAGGAAATGTATGTAGACTACTGTATGTAGACTACTGTAATACATTAAATACAAAATGACCTATTAATAAAGAATATATAGAAATTATTTAAAATTAGAAATTATTTACATCCAGTAAAGTCAAGAAAGGAACCGTAATAAGCTGATAGTTCCAATTATAAGTTTTTAGTTAAATTTATATATTGTAAAGTATCTAAAACTTTTAAAGTTCACTAAAGGTAATACTACACGCAATTAATATCCGTCGAACATAGAGTTACAGATAACTCACGAAATGTGATTTTTATATTCGTGAAAAACTCTCAAAATGTATTTTTCTTCGTGGTAATCTTCGTAATGTACTTTATTAAAACATTGCAATCTCCTGACACGTGTTTTATAAAAATATACTAATTATTTTTCGATATTCCAGTAGCATTTATCATAGATTCACGTAATGATTGTCAAAAAAATCACGTATTTTTTTGTTTTCTGTATTTATAGATAATCGCCGTTCAACAACTAAAATAATCACAAAATTATTTCTCGTTTTTTCTTACAGGATAATTTTGTTTACTATGGAAAAAGAAAATAAGCTCACCAGCTAATGGCACTGGCACCACGATGACGTGGCAGGATCGACGGATGATAGCAGATGCTGCGGTGGCGGGGATGGTTTATCACCTCCATGGGTATGAACTGCGTGCAAAACGGCAGGACGTTTAGATCGACTTCGATGCTCTTGTAGATCTCGAGGACTTCTGGCAAGGTAACGCCTTTGTTGCGCCAGGCCTTGATCTTGAATACCGGGGTGCCATCCGCCTTGGCTGTCGTTGCTAAAATAATTATCGTGAAATTTTTTTTTTTATTATTTATTTAAGTAACAAACGGGCCATAATACCCTTAAGATGCACAGCATGTATAAATATTACAAATTATATATATACAAAAATATCTATATACACAGGTATATAAATATTTATTTATATGTAGATATATATGTGTAAAATATGTAGACAAAAAGAAATTATTAGTGTAATCAAAGTCTAAACTAAATAAATTAAATAAATAATTAAAACTACTAGTCAAATGCTTATGAATTATTTTTGTCGGTTGCTATTATAACCATCAAATGTTTTTTTTTTATTATTGCGTGAAAGTATTCAATTGCATACAAACTAATAATTAATTTTTAATTTCATCAGGTTTATTATTTCATTACTTTATAAGAGAATGATATTTTTATCACTTCCATAAATTATTATCACACCTCGGTATCGCCTGACGGAAGCTATTTATTGTTCTGCACCGTGTAGGACTTGTATTTATTACAATCAACGTCTTAATTTAAAATAACTTACTGTTAATAAAAAATTACTCAATAACCCAATAATTTATCGCCAATAAAAAATTATTAATTAATACACACGTGTTAACGTTAATATCCGCACAAAAGATATTATATAGAGTAATCTAGGATATATTAATAAATTATTACGTACATTAAATTCTATTACGAAGAAACTATTTCTAATTTCAAAATTATTTCTAATATCAAACGTCATTATACGTTCAAATAAAAAATTTAGTCTACAAAAAAAAAAAAAAAAAAATTGGTTGATATCCAACTAAAATTATTCTCCTTACAAACCAGTTAGTTTATTTAAGTAAACATTTAGTTTAATCAACTAAAGTTTTAGTTACATTGACAAAATATTTAAGGAGATCGATATTTTAACTAACAAATTTTGTTAATTCAACTAAATAATCAGTTAAATCAATAAAATAATTTTGTAAGGTTCTTCTTTTG
Source organism: Sycophila texana (assembly GCA_035582955.1). Taxonomy (NCBI): domain Eukaryota; kingdom Metazoa; phylum Arthropoda; class Insecta; order Hymenoptera; family Eurytomidae; genus Sycophila; species Sycophila texana. The sequence goes on along the minus strand of JAWWEN010014772.1, from coordinate 5,661 downwards.
TTGAATTCTTTCAACAAAATTTTTAATTGCACTCTGCAAAATTTTCTTCAGTGTATTTGACAGATAGTATAATCGATTTTTGTATGAAATTTTACAAACCCAGTGCATCCTCGCGATTGTTCTTATCCAAAATTGTGAAGACTCCGGTTATCTCGTGTCCGTCCTTCTTCAGTAGCTTGTATACGTCGGCCGCGAAATTGCTTTGACCGATAATAGCAATTTTTAGCTTTGCCATGTTTGCCTGTAAATTTATTAATTTTTTTTATTTTGCATTGATGTTTAATTAGAGTAGCGCAATAATACACAATAAATGCGTCACAAGGAAGTAAAGTGTGATTGCACATCTTGCTACCGCGTGAAAAACTATAGTTTTTGCAATTATATTTTGCTTCGAGCTTCCGCATTATCATAAAAATCAATTTAAAGGCTATTACATGCAGTTAAAAAATATTAATTGGAATTCTTTGCATGAATGAATTAAAAAGTATTAAAAAATTCAGCAATAAAGAATTATTAAAGTATAATTGATAAGATTAAATTCATTTCGAAAGATAATTTAATTAATTACGATCATCTATTTATACATGCAGTATGATCGGATAATTCTCCGTGTTATTGACATTACATACATATGCAAAATAATAGTATTTTATCAATATTGTCGTGTTCTCTTAGATAGCGCGAAAATTATTCCGGAGCAAAGATGTATCCTGACAAGAATTAATAGTCAAAATCAAGAAATGCTGTTTTCAATTCTTGTTTAGCGTTAAAATTAAAGGTTATCTTTTAAAATAGTAATAATTTAAATTCAAATTACTCAAAGTATATAGAACTCCTTTTCTGACTATTTCGTATAAATGTAAATCACTTCGACCTGTCGAATTATCTCCCTTTAATTGAAATTTAATATAAAGTAGATCACAATAATTTTGAAATAAATTCAAAAAATCAATTTAACAGCTGAAATAATAGAATGTTGGTAAACTATGGCAGTGTCGGTGGCTTTCAGCTGTTTCTCTCACAACATTGCCTAGTTTGATAATACGCACGATGAACGACCGAGTCTAATTTAAGGCAGCTATAAGTATAAAATTTATTGTAATCAATGATTTACTACAATTAAGATGATAACAACGCATATTAACAATCCATGCCAGTTACATTTTTTGGCGGAGTTTTAATCCTTTTTTTAAGGCGATGTAAATATTCATTCGACTGATAAAATTCTTATCAATGTAGCGTACTAATGCTTTATCGCGTAAAATTAAATTTCGTCTCAGAAACCACAAATTTAAATGCATTACAAGAATATACTTATTTAAAAATATAATAATATTATAATTTAAATAATACACATACTATTAGATACTATTTTATATAATAATTTAAATATATAAGATGTATACTAATATTTAAGATAATATATATAGACAATTTTCCGCACGGTAAAAATGATTTGATGTAAATGTAATATTTATAATAGTCTTTATAATGATTATCAGAATATAATATAATATAATATAATAGAATAATCGTTTATTGTAAATAATATTTAGAAATTTTACAAATTTCAATATAATAATATCGCTTGTTTATCGCGTATAAATATATAAAAATAGTTTTAAATTAAAAATATTTGATCAAATACAAATATTATGCAACATATGCTTCACAATTACACCATCAATAATCTATAGTAGGTGCACTTTGCAGAATATCATATTAAATCCAATAAATAAATTAATGTAATTAAGCATCAATGTGATTGTAACAACAAATTTTAGGGAATCTATCGGATCTACATTCCTTTTTTTTTACAGTAAGCTTATAAACCCTATAATAATTAATCAGAGCACTACTTTTTTATATAAAATAAAATGAAATATAATAAACAAAATTGATTAAGCTACAAATTTAAATCAATCGGAAGAATACCAAAAAGTATACATATTATATTGTTCGCAGATTCGTGCTGTACGCGCTCACCTGTTGATGCAATAATGCAAGACTCGGCGCGTTCTCCGACTTTCTTCCTGGGTCAGCGCACTGCAAAGCGAACGCAACCTAACGAGACAACCGCGAAACTTCAGCGCACTCTCGCTAATTTATCCAGTCAATTTGCTTCCACCGTCAAGCATCAAAATTGACATCGCACCAACAATCCAAATAAAAAGAAAAAGATACTTAACAAACGTCCAAAAAAAGAAAAAAGAAAATATAGTAACACAACGGATTCAAACTAAAAACTATCCGAACAACAAAATGAAGCTATATAAAATAAGTCGAAGCGAAGAAAAACGTATTCCAAGTCGGTAGTACTTGTAAAGATCCGCCGGCCGTGGTAACGTGTACACACTACTATGCGCTCGTCGGCGACTCGCGCGCGGGGAGCATTCGCGCGGCAGTGTACAGAGTCTGTGTCCCCCTCGGGTGAAACTCACGCGCAGGAATTCGAGTTTGGAAAGGCGAGATGCCAGTTTTCCACGGCGCGGTACGCCAGTCGGGGGGGAGAGGGGAAAAACCGGCTCGCCGACGGCGAGTTTATACCGAACCACTGGTGCGCTCGGGCCTCGGGTCTCTCGGTTTTATATAATGGACCAATTATCGTCGAGCGGCGCGAGCCCGATCGATCGATATATAATACACCATTTCTCCTCGGCGCTTTTGCGAGAGAGACGCTGCGAACTGCTTCTGGGGAGAAGGGGGGATGCGCGCGTGTCGCGCGATAAGGGAGAAGTCGAGCGGAGAGAGAGAGATAATTCTGAAGGGATTATAGAGCGGTACACTGAGAATGAATTCTAGTGAAAATTACTATCCTGACTAGAAAAGTGGCCACAGACTGTCATGTAGAGGAAAAATTTCCATCGTGTATTATAAATTTTACTAGAAAATATTATACATTTTACTAGAATTGTGATGGTAAAGTTTCAGATAATTCTAGTAAAATTTTCAATACAAGATGGTAATTTTTCCAATGCAGGATGGTAATTTTTCCACTGACAGTCTGTGGCCACTTTTCTAGAAAGGATAGTAATTTTTACTAGAATTTTTTCTCAGTGTACAATATATGTGTTTGCATGTGCGTGCGTACATACAAACAAATTTTGGTTAAATATTATAATAGTGCTTAAAAATTTTGTGTTTTGGATCTTTCTATAGGAGATTAAACAATACATTTGTTTATTTTAAACTTTTTTTTGTGTTCTGAAGAATTGAAGGAATTGATATTGATAAGAGTCTTAATTATGAACCTTGCATACTATATATAATTTGTAAAAAATTGAAAATTTTTAAAAATATAAGTAAGTATTATTTATAATTATTTTGCACAATAACGTGACTTTTTTTATAGTTATTTTGCCACGTTTCCAATGGATAATAATTAGCTATCCGTCAAGTGAATTAAATATGAAGAAAACTGTAATTTGGTCTCCTGCAGAGGAGTTGTTCGACCCCACGATCGCACTTCAAACGAAATTTCAAAATTAGAAACTCGATTTTATTATTTTACCAACTATTCCGCGGATACGCAACTCGAACTTAAAATTTTCACCCATCTTTTTCTTTCTATATTTATATCGCGGAAACGGGGGCGCCGTCTCCACACCGCTATCGTCCGCCCGCTTCCGGTTGAAAATAGGATCGTTGAAAATTAATGTTGAACTTTGAAAATCAACGTTGAAAAACCTTTATTTGGCTTGATTTTCAAAGTTTACTTCAACGTTGTCTTATAAAAATTGAAAATTTAATTCAACCGGTCGATCATTCATTATTTGTGCGCGCGAGTACGCGCACGCGTTCTTCTCTCTCTTGTCACAAAACATAAATGATGAAAATTTTCATCAGACCTATTGGTGAAATTTAGATAAAAACAATGTGACAGCTTATCGTAAGTGTATACAGGATATTCCTCGCAGATTTGGTTTATCTTTTTTCATACACTGCGCACGTGACCTGTCGTTCTCGTTAAATTTGTGTGTTTTTGTTGATATGTTTGGCCTTTACCTAAAATTAATTGCATTTTTCTATTTTTTTCTACTTTGTTTACGGAAGCAGATGAAGAAATTAATATGTGTAATGCCTAATCAATGTAGTGAACAAATTAAAAATTACGAGGAAAACTATTTTTTTTTGTAGAGTTATTTTGAAAAGTTATTTGTTAATGCAGGAGTGAATTTTACAATACACTTGTTTACAATTCATATTGCAAAATGATGTGCTCTGATGCAAATTATGTAAACAGAAAGTTCTACTTTTTACATTAATGTAAAAAGCTTATAAAACAAAATTTGCTGTCTCATTCAATCAAATAAGTGAGATTGCATTTCTAGATTGATATATATATATATAACTGTTGATATAATTATGTGAATGAACTATTAATAAATTGTTCTAAAGTATGGTGAATGGATTTTACAAGATTTGGAGAAACTTTTTCCTTATATAATATTAGTAAAAAATTATTGCTTACTTATATTTAATAACATGCTTAGATATATGCTTTATGTTAAAGAAAAATAAATTCGTCATCTTTTCAATTTTAGCTATATTCTTCTTTTTCAAGACCCCAATAAAAAAAAATTTAGTAAATTCCAAGAATTAAATGCTAAAAATGTCACTGCCCAATTGTAATTTTGAGAATAAAGGGACTATATATACAAGGTCAGAAATAAATTATTTATTTTATTTAATTAAAATTTTATTTGATTAAAAAAACCTACGCGAATCATTTACAGCCAGGTTGTATTCTTCAGATTATAACTATATCTTAATCTATCTTACATGAAACTCCGAACAGAAATATTTCAAACAACAGTGAAATTAGTACGCATATCCCAACTTCCGCGTCCCTTTGTTGCATCGTCATCGTTGCATTATGACGCTCCGTGATTCATTAATTTGTTACAACCTCCCTGAGAAAATCATGCGATCCAGTTGGAAGCGGATCTCCGTTATCGGCGCGGGGTCGTCGGTGTCAAGCTAATAGTGATCGATAAGGGCGGAGCAGTCGCGCGCCACGTGCTTGCAAAAGCTCTTCCGGCTGTTTAATACTTCGCGACTCGATAATCAGGACCACACTTAGATATAAGAATTTTTTACCAAATTAAAATTTAACAAGTTTTCGAGATCTAGTAGTTTTACAAAGATTCGTCTTTATATCCATGTTGGAGAATATACCACCTTTAATTAAGTTTCATATACATGCACTGAAAAGATTGATTTATCAAGTAAGTCAGTGAAAGTAAAGCTTTTAATATTCAACGGATTATATATAGTCATTTGATACAATTGCATTACGAAATGTATAAAACAAAATAGAATAAATCATAGAAAAATAAAGTTTATTAAATTTATATATTTAAAAAATGTTGTGTGGTGATTCTTCAAATGTATTTAAGAAATTTAGATTCTTAATTTTTCAAGATTTAAGTATATAGAATTTAAATTAATTGTAACTGTAGATATAAACTATATACATAACTTGAAAATATTTGAATTTCCCGCTTGGCGGTACTTCACTGGTGTAGCAATATGATAATTTGAACATTGGCAATGTTTTCACTAAAAATTATTATAATTTTCAGTTTTGCTTTCTCATAGAGAAAGCCTTGTGTCGCCAAAATTTTTCGATCTTCAGATTTTGACGTAAAAGTACTTATT